>MU855470.1:0-57743 GCA_033296695.1 Staphylotrichum tortipilum | reverse complement strand
CATGTCATCCTCCTCCTCACCCCCCCGCCCCATCCTCGTCCACTCATACCCCAAAAACGCAGTCCGCCTCCTCACCTCCATCACCACCCGCCTCGTCCCCGTGTCCCTCAGCAACTTGTCCCTCGGTCGCCTCTTCTCTCTCGCCCTCCTCCCAACCCCACCCCCACCCCCAGCATTCGCGTTCGGGGTAACACCCCCCGGGGTTGTCATCGGCGTGACCATGCCCGTGGGTGAAGGAGGTGCATACCGGCGTATAAACTCCCTCAGATGCGCCCTCTCCGCCTCGTGCGGCGGCGCCCCCATCCCATCACTACCACCTATCAGCAGCTGGCTCTGCTGCGCCAACCACGCCCCCAGCGCCCGCAGTTTCCCCTCCGCGTCGTGGGGCGGCGCGGCGAGGATTGCCACGGCCAGGGTCTGCAGGGGGTACCGCAGGGGCCGGAGGAAGGTGAGTTGTTCTTGGGAGAGGGGGCCGGGTGGGGGAGGGGGGGGGGGGGGGGGGGGGGGAAGGGGGAGGCGGGGGGTGGGGTGGGGAGTTGTTGGTGGGGAGGAGGGAGAGGGGGGGTAGGTCAGGCTGGTGAGGGTCGGCGTGGTAGGGGTGGTGATAGGGGTGGTGTTGTGGTTTTCCCTGTGGGGGGGGTCAGCCGGCGGCGCGGGCCCCCATCCGAGACAGGGCGAGGGGAAGAGGACTTCCGGGGCGCGTTCCGCCGCGCCATCGTGCGCGTCGGCAACCACAGCGGCCACCGCGTCGTCCCAGTCCTCGTCCTCGCTTTCGCTCGGCCCGCTCACCGACCCTCCGTCGTCAAAGTACCGCGTGTCGTCTACCGACCGCAGCTTGGGCACCAGCGGCGGCTCCAGCTCGTGCAGCCGCTCCCACGGCGTGTTGCGGAACCACTTGTGCGCCTTGATGTCCTCGGCGTCGTAGGGGAAGACGTAGCGGCCGGCAAAGTCGTGCATGCGGGACGAGGACCCGGCAGCCCGGGAAGACGATGACGAGCCCGGCGCGGTCGTCGACGTGACCAGGTCCTTCATGCGGTACCGCTCCGAGCAGAGCCGGTACTCCCGGTCCGTGATGAGCGAGAGCATCAGGTGCTGGCACCGGCGCGAGACGGTCGGGCGCGGCGGGAACCCAAATGTCTCGTGGTGCCGCAGGATGTTCTCCTTGGTCTGCTGGCGGCCCTCCTCCGACAGGAAGGGGGTGTGGCCGTAGATGCACTCAAACAGGATGACGCCGACGCTCCACCAGTCGCAGCGGGCATCGTACCGGCGCCCCTCGATCACCTCGGGGGCCATGTACTGGCTGGTTCCGACGATGCTCCGCGCCGACCTGCGCGTGCCGCAGCGGTTGCGCCAGCTCAGCAGCGGCTCGCCGTCGTGGAGGTCTTTCTTGTCGTGCTTCTCGATGCCTGCCGTGATGCCGCTGGCCCGCTTCTTGGTCTCGAAGCCGCCGACGGCCTCGCCCTGCTGGTCCTCCTCGTCGCCGTCGACGCCAATTCCCAGCTTCTTCACCAGGCTCTACCGGTGGCTATTGTAGTACGTCGTGTCGTGGGACCAGTGCCCGTCGAACGCCAAGCCAAAGTCGCTGATCTTGAGGTGGCCCGACGCCGACACGAGGAAGTTGTCGGGCTTGATGTCGCGGTGGATGCACTTGAGCGAGTGCGCCGCCTCGACGCACAGGATGATCTCGGCGATGTAGAAACGCGCCACCGACTCGTGCAGGATGTTCTCGCGGATCAGCAGGCTGAGGAAGTCCCCGCCGGGCATGTACTCCATCACCAGGTACAGGCTGGTGATGTCTTGGAAGCTGGCGACGAGGGGTACGATCCTGTCAGCAAAGGGTCAGCGGTTACTTACGACTTGGTGTATGAACGAGGTCCATCTTTACCATCTCGACCCCTCACTCGCCACCAAGATATCCCTCTCGGCCCTCAAATGCCCCTCCTGGCTCGTCTTGAGCATCCTGCACTTCCGAATTACCTTCATCGCATACACCGCCCCCCTCCGATAGTCCCGCACCAACTTCACCACCCCAAAACTGCCCTTCCCCAAAATCTTGACCGTCTCATAATCCCCCACCGGCCCCATCCTCCCCCCCTTGTCCCTCTCCCCTTGTCCCTCCCACCGCGGCGCAGCCGCCAAAAATCCCAAATTTCTCGCCTTCACCACCCTCGACTCGCGCAGGTACTCGCTCTCGCGCCGATAGAACCCGTTGCGCGCGGCCCGCGTCTCGGCCGGGCCCAGAGGCACGCCTCGCTCGCGCGCGCGGTTGAACAGCTCCGTCTCGAGCACCTGCCGGCGCATCTGCCGCGGCGACGGGCCCGACGTGAGAAGCTGGTTGAAGTGCGTCTCAAGGAAGATCTTGGCGGCGGCTGCCCGCTCGACGGTTGCGATGCCCGGAGCGGTGACAGAGTCAGAGGGGGGGGCGGTTGGGGTGGGGGTTTCTGGGATCGAGTCGAGGGTGCTGCTGGGGGAGGAGGGCGGGTTGACGCTGGCGGCGCCACCGGGGCTGCGGCGGGAGTGTCGGGGGCTGAGGTTGGGATAGCGGCGCGGTTCGCGGCCGACGGTGTTGGGGTCTTTGGGCTTGAAGGTCGATCCCAGGGAGGGCGAGCCGGGCGCCTTGGTGATCCGGGTAGAGCTTGTGATGGAAGTGCCGGTTTTGCTCGAGTAAGTGTTGGAATCTGTTGTGCCGCCTGGACTGGTGGGCGAGGCGAGTCCGGGGATTGCGCCCCCTCCAGCTTCAAAGGTTTCCCGCAGCAACGGCCGGGGTTTGGGGGACGGTCTACGGACAACTGTGGGCTCCAGCGGAGGGCGGAAGATGGCGTTGGACATCTTGTGTATGCCTGATACAATGACTGCCTTTGCCTTTTGGCCCTTGGGTGACGTGGTGGCCTGCTCGATGTGTACGACCTGTTCCGAGGCTGATGGCTCGATGTTAGCCCCCAGTAACTGGTGTTTTGGCATGCGCCCCTCAATGACGATACTTACAGCTGTTGGTCAGCGCCTTGAGGGCCGAGACGACCTTGGATTTGTGCTGTCGGAGCTTGGCCGAGAGCGCAGAGCTGGATTTGGACGGAGCAAGCGAGTGGCTGCTGGAGGCACGGTCGAGCGTGTCCTCAAGCCCTGGGCACAAGTCGGCCGTCTGACCTTGATGCTCGAAGAGATGCTCGTTCATGTCGGCTTGCCCTGTCGGTGGAATGCAGAGCTGTTAATACTGTGTAGTGTGGATGATGCATGGGTGCGTGGTTGAGCCGCGAGAGCTAACGAGCGTCGGGGAGTCGGAGCAAGTTGGGGGGATCTCGGGAGGGGGGCATCTCGAGGAAGCTTACGCTCGTCTTCCAGATGATTCAGGTAGGATCGAGGAGACTGTGGGCCGCCCTGGCTGGTACGGTCTTTCCAGTTCGAGTCCACATGAGGATAGCAGTGCCATACGCGGCAGGAGTGGTTCCCGGCATACAAGGACCAAGTCAAGTAGTGGCCAGGGGCCCCGACTTGGCGCAGGTATCCGGGCGGCATGGAAGGGTCATGGTCTGGGATCCCAGACTCTGGGATTCGTGAGGCATCTCATCAAATCTCCGAGATATCATTTGCGCCTATGAACAAGACAAACAAAACAACAAAACCAGACAATTATTAAGAGAGACAGAGAGCAAGATTGAGAGAAAAGCAACATCCCAAAAGACTTTTTCAGTTCGCCGACCCAGATGCAATGTAGACGTCGTCATCCCGTCAAACCGTCCGTCTGCTCCTCGTCAAAAGCAAGAGATGCTCGCAGGCCGAGGCAGGTCAGAAGTCTCCATGGTGCCGTGGTTGCATGAACCCGGTACGGGGACAGCCGAACCAAAGGAAAATGCGGTGTGCCTCGAAGGCCGAGATCAGGGGGGAAGGACAAAAGAGATCGAAGCCGCCATAAAGTACCAAAGACCAACGCCGCGCTCAGCAAACCAAGACATGGCAGCGGCCTAGCCCCTGACAAGTGTTCAGCTGCAAATGCGCAGCAGTTGTTTACTTGATCTCGAGGAGCTTCACGTCAAAGATGAGGGTGCTGTTGGCCGGGATGCCGGGGAGGGAGCGGCTGCCGTAGGCGAGGTGGGCGGGAATGGTCAGACGGCGCTCGCCGCCGACCGACATGCCGGCAACACCGATGTCCCAGCCCTTGATGACCTCGCCCTTGCCGAGCTTGAAGCTGAACGGCGCGCCCTTCTTGTTGGCTGTGGCGGGGGCTCTGTTAGCATCACGTATTTTCCCATCATTGGAGGAGGGGGCAGGACTCACAGTCAAACACCTTGCCGTTCTGGAGCTTGCCAATGTAGCGCATGCCGACCTTGTCGCCGGCCTTGGCGGTGCGGCCGGTGCCGCCCTTGCGATCGTCGACGGTGACGCCCTGGACGACCTTGACACCAAGGGCGCCCTTCTTGTCGGCGGCGGCGGCCTTGTTCTCGGGCTTGTCCTTGGCAGGGCCGGTCGGGCCCTGCTCCAAGTTCTTGGCAAACTGGACCTTCTTGTCGCCCTTAGCGGCGGGGGACTCCTTGGCCTTGACCTCGGCGGCGATGGGCTCGCCCTGGTTGTTCTTGAGCTTCTTGAGCTGCTTCTTGCTGAGCTTCTTCTCGTCCTTGGCCATCAGCTCGTCGAGGCCCTCAGCCTCCTCCTCGGCGGCGCGCTTGTTCTTGCCCTTCTTGGCCTGAACAAGCTTGGGAGCCTCCTCTTCGTCGGTGTCGATCTCCTTGATGCGGGGGGTGCCGTCAATGTCATCCAGCTCGTCGCTCATCTCGTCCGAGTCGTCGTCGGCGAGGTCGATGCCGGGGGGGAGGTCGTACTCATCGTCCGAGTCCTCCTCGTCGTCGTCCTCCTCCTCATCCTGGGGAACGACATAGTTGCCGGTGAGGTAGACGGTGTGGGTGCCCTTGACGCTGAAGAAGATCTTTTCGCCCTCGCCAACGGTGATGTCGATGGGTTGTTGGTAGAGCTGTGAGAAAGCAAGGTTAGCCGGCTGTGGTTGCCTGGGGTTTTCTGGCAAAAAAAAAGAGTTGACTTACGCGCTCGGTGTCGAGAGTGCACACGACAAACTCCTCCATGTCGAGCTCGTCCTCCTCCTCGTCGTCCTCCTCGCTCTCCTCGTCATCCTCGCCGCTCGCCTTGGCCTTGCCCTTGCTCTTGGCGCCATTGGGTTTGGCGTCCTCCATCTCGTCGTCCGAGTCCTCCTGGGTGGCCTCGAGAAGCTTTTTGATGGCAGCCTCGCGGCGGGCCTTCTTGGACTTGGCGGGGTCGCTGGGCCCGCCGTTGGCCTCGTCCTCCTCGTCCGACTCCTCGTCGTCGTCATCGCCGCCGCCCAGGAGCGACTCGAGGTAGTCCTCCTCGTCCTCGTCGTCGCCGTCCATGTTTGCCTTGTAGATCTTCAGGGTGGAGCGAGGGACAGAGGGGAGGTTGCCCTGGCCGTCAGTCTCGGGGGCGGCTGTGGGGTCAATGGCGGCCATGGTGATGCGGATCTGGGCACGAGTGTTAGCAAAAGCAAGTCTGGGGATTCGGCGCAAAGCGCACAGAGGCGCACATACGGTGGCGGGAAACTCGATCTCGGCGGGGACCATGACCTCCCCCACGGGGACCTCCAGGCCGTAGACGGCGACAGGCAGAAGCGGCGACATCTTGAATGAGAGTATCGAGTTGGTCGATGCGACAGGCTCAATTAATGGGTGGGAATAAGCAGGACAGGTTTCACTTGGGAAAGACCAAACACAGAAGATGCACGGCTAAACGGCAGGTCTGCGTGGGTTGTCCTGGGAGAGAGAAGGGGGGGAATGGATGTGAAGATGTGAAGATGTGAAGACGCGAGGAAACTCGAGTTGTCTCCAAGTTCCGCCTGAGAAATACTTTTAGCCAAGAGGTCGATGGCTGGAGCTCCAGGCCCGAAAAATTTGGAGCCGCCTCCACAGATTCAGGGCGA
This sequence comes from Staphylotrichum tortipilum, assembly GCA_033296695.1. Classification (NCBI taxonomy): domain Eukaryota; kingdom Fungi; phylum Ascomycota; class Sordariomycetes; order Sordariales; family Chaetomiaceae; genus Staphylotrichum; species Staphylotrichum tortipilum. The sequence goes on along the minus strand of MU855470.1, from coordinate 51,805 downwards.
TAAGGCGCTATCGCCCGCTGGCTTCCCGGCCAACCAAGGTGGACCCCGCAAATAGGCTCACCGCCTGCTGGGTCTGGTTTAGCGGATGCGGTGGTCATTGTTTGGACCCTGCGTTCTGCCGCTTGGTCGCACGTTCTGTCGCTCCTCGCGCAGCCAATCAGCATCGCCAATCACAGAGTTTGACTTTGGGTCAAAAAGTTGGTGAGTTAAGGAGCTGATGATGTATCTCTTCGGGTCTCACAGGCTAACAATGTTCAAAATTGAACAGGGTTGGCATCGTATCATACAACTAAGGACTCGATATACATCTTCAGGCCGTCTTCTTCTTGCCCATGCCCATCAGCACGGCCTTGAGAATCTGCCACACCACGCCCAGCGTCATGGCCGCCTTGCTCGTCCCGTACAGCTGCGAGCGGTCGCCCGTGTCGGTCATGAGCAGGCCCAGCTCGGCCACGGGCCCGGGGAAGTGCCCGCTGAGCCTGGCATAGGCGGCAACCAGGTCGTTGCCGTTGGTGATGCCTCCTGCGTTTGATCAGTACCAGCCTGAAGAACAGTCGACTCGCGCGCGAAGGAACAGAGCACATGCTAAAAAAGAAAACAGACTCACCGCTGCTCCACACATTTCCGTCCTTCACCCACCGCATCTCCTCGCCGACCCATTCGACGCCCTCGAACCTCTTGGCCAGATCCCCCTGCAGGCCCCTCGGCCCGCAGGCCTTCCTTCCCTTGAGTATGCCGGCGGCGCCGCACAGGTAGATGCCGGTGCAGATGCTCAGGATGTCGGTGCCGGGCTGCGCGGCGTGGGCGGCCAGCCAGTCGGTGGCGTTCTTGATCTTGTCCCAGTCAGTCGACGGGTCCGGGCCGGGAACGAGCACGACATCAAGCTGGCCGGGCTGGACGGCGGGGTCGGACAGGTGGTGGGTGCAAGCGAGCTTGGCCGAGGCGGTCAGGGTGATGAGCTCGCCCGGCTGGACGGTGGAGATGTCTGCCGTCGACCAGAGTTAGTAGGTGAGGAAATATTATTCAGGAAAGGGCGGGCACCCACAAGAGATGCGCACTTTGGGGGCCAAGTCGACGATGGGGCCTGGGGCGATGCCCGGGGCGATGCCCTCCAGCTGGGTCAGATACTCGTGGCTCATGGTGGCCAGGGCATCGACGCAGGCCATGTCGAGCATCTGGCAGTCGGTCGGGATGAAGACGCCCAGCCGGAGGGTCTTGTGGGAGTCGGCGGTGGTTGTGGTGGCCGTCATGATCCTGTCGTGAGCGCTGTTGGTGGTATCCTTGTCTCGGAAAATAGAAAGAAAATATTGGGGGGACTCACAGACACAAGTGGGATAGTTTCTGGCATATTTCCCGATATTTCAACTGCCCAGCAGCTGTCGTGGCCCTCGAGACGCCCTCCCCGACGGCCCCCGGAGCCTCGCGGCCGGCCCGCCAAGTTCGGCCATCACGAACCGGGGCCGACGGGTGGCCCACGGACCGGGTGGGGCACGGCCATTGCCCTGATTGGCTGTCGTCTCATGAAGCTCCGAGGGCCTTCGGCGCAAACTGTCGATGGCTTTTGCTTGCTGAAATGATTGGTCGTTGTGAGCTTTTGGTGCTCTGTCTTGTGTTCTGTGTCGCGGGGGACCAGGACCAAGTCGTCGTCATCACCAAAATACTTAGTTAGTCTCGACTTGTCAACACCATCTCTCACTCTCTCCAATTCCAGGTTACAGTGTACTTGAGGTGTCATTGTGCCCAGACTCAATACTCTCTGCCAACAATCAATTGCTCAGAATTTACCAATTTAATCTTTTATTCGAATCATCCTCGAGGCAAACCCGGCACTTGGCCGCTGCGTCAAGCCAAAATAATCCCCACACACTCGATCCGCGCATGGCCGACAAGTACCACCTTAACAATATTACCTCGACCTGAATATCCGACGCGAAGAGAGCACAGCCACACAGCCAACACATCCATCCAGCAGCACAAGGACCCCCAAGACTCCCCTCCGACTCCACTCACAAGAAACGCGAACTCACCCCAAGCCCCCCAGAGCTGACGACGACACGCTCGCGCCCAGACCCAACCGCGAGATACCGCCGACGACGAGAGATTATCATCTGCTCCGCCACTCCAAGACCCGGATTGGGGAACCTTTCCTAACCTTGACGCGGGACAGTACGTACTAATGTACCTCGCTCCCCACTCTCGCCAACCTGGACCATGCATCTCCGCGCCCAAACGGGGCTGCGACCCTTCTTCGCATGGCCATGCACATGGACTGTGTGAGCAGGTAACTAAATATTACGAGTACAGCTTGATACCACCAGCAAACTGTATTGTCTTTCAAGATACGCCTTGCCATCCTGTTTGGCACTGATCCCTCCCTCAAACTCAGCGTAATACTCATCCCGATCATCCAGCCACCCCTTTTCCCTCCCCCCCAGCCCCAACTATCCTCCCATCCTTCATACAAACAACCGCACCCCCGTCACCCCCTCCACCCCCCACCACCCGATGCGAAACCACAACAACAGTATGCCCCTTCCCCACAAACTCCTCCTCCACCATCCTGCGCACCACCCCCTCAGCCCCCGCGTCCAGCGCCGCCGTGACCTCGTCGAGCAGCAACACCGCTCGCCTCCCGCCTTGGCGCCGCAGCGCCGATGCTTTGAGGACACCCCGGCAGAGCCCCAGGAGCTGTGCTTGCCCGGCTGAGAGGGGCGGGAAGAAGGAGAGCGGTTGGTTGAGGGGGTTGTTGTTGTTGTGGCTTGTGTTCTTGCTGTCGTCGTTGGTGGTGGTAATGTCTGAGTAGAAATGGGCCCAGAGACTGGCCCGCTTCAGAGTGTCGACTATTTCCCGGTCGCCACCATTGGGGCCGAGTAAGCCCTCCGGGTCGAAGTTGAACCGGAGCGTCTCGCTGGGGAAGAGGAGCCCCTCCTGCGAGACGGTCACGAAGCATTTCTGCCGCAGCACGTCGCGCGGGATCTGGGTTATGTCGACCCCGTCCAGCTCGATGCGGCCAGACTGGATATCCAGCATTCGGAGGAGTGTCAGGAGGAGGGAGCTCTTGCCGCTGCCTGTTCGGCCGCAGATGGTGAGTTGCTGGCCGCCGGGAATTGACAGGGTGAGGTCCCGCAGGGCGACAGCGTCGGGGCTGGTTTCGTATGAATGAATGCCCCGCGTCAGTAGTTGATCTCATTGTCAAGGAGAGAACCAAAACTCACTTGTAAGCTGCGGTAACTCTCTTCAACTCGATCCGTCCCTGCGGCCAACCCCACGGCGGCTCAAACCCGGCATTTTTGTCCGCCTCGGACGGCGTCGTCGACTCGAGTGCCTTCAACCGCGCAACCGCGCCTAGTGAAACTTCCAGGGTTGTCCATGACTCGACCAGTCGCAGTAGCGTCGTGTTGGCCACCAGCATGATGTTGAGCGCCACGCCGACTTGCCCGCCGCTGACCCGCCCGCGAAGGGCAACGGCAGCGGCGATGATACCAACCGCTACCGCTGCGGCGATCATATCAAGCGTGAGGTTGAGCCACCGTTGGAGGCACATGAGGAGGAACTCGGGACGCTGCGAGTCTTCCAGTCGCGCGGCGTTCTGGTCGGCGGCCTTGCCCACCCAGCCGAACGCCCGTATCGTTTCGACACCTTCAACCTGTCACAGAGAACCAGTCAGTAACATCAATGAGCTCTTTCAGTGGCACCGTACAGGTCCCGCTCACCGACTCGAGAAAGGTGGACAAAACCGCTGCTCGAGACTCGAGTTCCAGAAACCGAAGCTGCCGCGACGCCCTCAGGTAAACCTTTTGGATGACATAAACAAGACCTGCACAAGCCGGGAGTGACAAGGCTAGCCATTTCTGTGCCATACACAGCAGGACGAGCTGCATCAAGAGCTTGAAGATTTCTATCCTTCTCATCAGATGTGTGGCTATAAAGGGAGTTTGGGTGGTGACTAACGATTCCCCAGGTTGGCCAGCGCTGGCGGAAGCTGCTTGTCGATGAGCTGCAAGTCTTGAGTGAACCTGCTGAGGATGGAGCCGTTGTCGTTGCCGGAGAAGAATGAGAGGGGAGCGCTGTTCCGGATATCAACGCCAACACAAGAGCAAGCCTGGGGGAGTCAGGCATTAGAAGTAAACTTACCTGGCCACGATGCCTAGAAGGTGGCTGTGAACCCTCAGCCCGGAATGAGGCGCAATCCGGATAACCGTCGACCTGTATGTTCCCACAAGAATTAGATAGCAACAGCATGTGTTTGGAACAACCAAGCCTACCACATTGTTCCATTTGTCGAGATCCACGACATTAGAGACAAGATAATGAAGCCGCAGACGTAAAAGCCTTGGCTCTGACCGCCCGGCTCGGTCCACAGCTTAAGCCAGTGCTGAGGGAGGGTGATGAACAACGAGTATGATGCCGTGAAGCCGGCGAGGAGAGCTAGGTTGGACATGCCGACGAAACGAAAGTAATACCCTGGTCACACCCTCGAGTCAGCAAACGGGATGCTCTATCCCTCACACAACGGCCCGCGATGGTACTGACGATAGAGCCCGAGATCACCCGTATTTCTGGCAAGATCAACCCGGGCCTCCTGTGTGGCTTGAAGTTGCCTAGATGTTGCTGGGCTTGAAGCCTTTGCGGGATCATCAATATGATCCGCTTGATGTTCCTGAAGACTAAACTTGGAGATCGAAGACGAGGCATGGTGTTTTATTGCCTCCCAGTTGCCATGGGCCTTGACGCCACCGCCTTCTAAGATCACGATCTGATCAGCAGCCGGAAAGAATTGGGCTACAAGTCCCAGGTCAGTCACTCCATGTTGGCAGTTCGCTCTACTCAGGAGAAGGGTAACTTGCTACAATTCGTAACCAGAACCACAGCCGTATTAGTCTGTCGAAACAGTCCCTCCGGACCAAATAAGTTTCGAAAGAGCCGGGTCTCAGTATCCCCATCCAGTGCACTAAAGACGTCGTCCAGCAGCGCGGCATTACATCTCGCAAACAGCCCGCGAGCCAATGCCTAAGGACCAGTGGTTAGCCCCCTTCGCACCCAACAAACAAATACACGGAGGAGGCACCCACAACTCTTTGTCTTTGCCCACCAGACAAGTTCAGCCCCCCACTCCCAATCTGCGTCCCATCCCCCTCCGGGAGGAGGTCAAGATCGTGCTCCAGGCAGCAAGCTTTGACGACCCGGCGATACCACCCACTATCACCTCGACTGTCAACACCCCCCATGCCACAGATGGCTTGTTTGATGGTTCCAGTCGGAAGCCATGGCGTCTGCGCACAATACACCACCCGCCGTGTTGACAACTCGATATGCCCCTGGGCGGGGCGGGCCTCGCCCAGGATCGCCCGCAAGAGCGTCGACTTGCCCGAGCCAACGGGGCCGGAGACGATGGTGAGTGACCCGTGAGCCACCTCAATGTTTACATCCGTCAGTATCGGACGGGGTTCTCCAAGGGTAACACTTTGCATGTCGATTGCCAGGAAAGCTCCCTTCCCAACTGTTGGATGAGTTTGTCTCTCATCAAGCAATCGAGGCCTGAGGAGATACGCTTCTACCCTCTCAAACCCGGCAAACGCGGCCACCACGCGTGGGACGATAGTCATGACCATATTTGCGGGGTGGGTGACCATGCTGAGGATGGCCATGGTGGTGAATGCCGTCTCAACGTTCAAGGCACGGCCCTTCCGCGCAGCAACGAGAGCAAAGAGGGCGAGGGTAATCGCGGGGGAGAATATGCCCAATGCGTTGGCTGAGCCCACGAAAGTCAGTCAATTTGGCCTGCCCGGAATGTCAGGATTGTCACCAACCGCTGGCGTTGTAATAGACCATTATCCACCTGACCCTCGACGCCATCTCCAGCTCCTTCTTACGCAGCCTGCGCGTGCTGTTGGCGAGGCAATGCTGGAGCCCCAGCATCTTGATGACCTTCATGGAGCTCAGCATAGAGCTTGTTGCTGCCACACGTTGCTGGGTTGCCTCGTTCCAAGCTTTCTGGCCTGGATGTAAGTGCTCCGCCACATAGCGACTCATCCGAGAGCACACTGTTCACGATCCCCTCAGTTAGCATTCCGTAACAAACCAAACAACCCCTGGGTGGGCCAAGCTTACGGAAAATAAGAATCAGGGGAAGCGGCCAAATCCAGCCCACTTCCCGGGACAGCAAGACGATACCGATGCCCACCTCCAAGCTCTGTGCCCACATTTCGTGGAACATCTCGGCCACCCCCTCGAGCCCGACGGCATCGGTGCTCATGAGGGTGGCTGCCTCGCTGCCGTCATGTGCCGCACTGGGCAAGCTGAGAGCCTTGTCGTGGATGGTGCCGACGAGCGCGCTCTTTGTCACTATCCTGAGCTTGTTCAGGCAGTGCTGGTATGCTGCCGTCGAAACCTAGCCAGAGTTGTCAACGTCGGTGCTGAGAAGTGTTGACGGGAACACCATTCCCTCAACTCACAGCAAGCCCAACATAGACGGCCACCACTGAGATCACCAGCCAGTACCCCCGCGTCTCCAAACTATCAGCCGAGGCCAAACTATTGGCAGCAACGAACTGAATAGCCCGTCGGATCAGACCTGGCTGAGAATATCGAAACAATATCACGAAAAGCCTAGGCACAACAGGCGCGGCAAACCCCCATCGGACACAACGCAACAATGCCAATGGCAATGCCCCCCTCGTCTCCGGCCTGGCTGTGATAGCACGTCAGCCGACGTCCCCATACCCATTTCCACGGCCACAACCCTCGGTACAGGTACTCACCCCTCCCCTCCCACGCCTCCAGCATCCCCTCCCTCGCCCTCTTCGCACCCATCCCCCTGCCAAGACCCGGCAATTCATCCCCGTGAAGCAGCCCCCGATACCCTCGCACCAGAACCGGGTTGATCCACGCAAAGAACAACCTCCCCAACACGCCGCTCTCATCCTCCAGTGCCAACCTCACCCCATGCCGGCCGCTGCACAGACGGGGTCGTACCTCCAGCCCCAGCAGCAGCCCATGCAGAAAACACCGACCCGGGGGCGGCCGGTCCACTCGAGACGCCGACGGTACAGTCAAGGCCACCAGGTCACACAGCACCGCCGCGAGGAGGTACACTGCCGCGAGGTCTGAGTGGCGTTGCTCGCGGTGGAGTAGCAGGACCAGGCCGGGTGCCGCAGCCAGCGATGCTGCAAGGGACAGGCGGAGAAGGGGTGCGGGGTGGGGGGAGGAGAGGGCGAGGAGGAGGTCGAGCGTGAGGGCGGCGATGGTGACCTGTCAATGGCCAGGCTGCATCAGTACATGCCCGCACGGTTCTGGATAGGTAGGTGACTTGGGAATGTTGACCAACCACTTTGGCTTTCGTCACCAGCTTCCCCCAAGCCCGCCTGCGGGACGGGACGCTGCGGTGGTGACCGCGCCGAGAACCATGCAGCACCCACAACTGAAAGGGGAAGCAGACTACAAACACGGCGGCGTTGGCCACCGAGATCGTGTGTATCGGCACCATAGTGTCCCGGGTTGCCATCGTTCGTTGTTGCCGGAGGTTGGCAACATGCTCAGTCTCAATTCCGTCCGCAAGAAGGCGGTACTTCAGTAAATCAGCAACGGCAGCCTCGGAAGGATGGGTGATGCAGGCCAACGGCATGGACCTGTCAAGAACGAACGACCAACATTAATTAACGTCACCACCGCCAGCCTCAGTGCGGGACCATCCCGCCTGCGCGGTGCCCATGTGTACAAGTACTCTGTACGACCAGTGAGTTAGTTCACCGGCCGAATTCATCTATCTGCAAGCACAAATTCCAGCCCCATTCGAGCTCAGCCACACCGAGATAGACACAAACCAACAAATGTATGGACAGTCATGCGCGGGCCAAAGCGAGCGTGCTGAATTTATTATTCCTCTCTCTCTCCACCCATGCCATCTCGTTCCAGCCCCCAATATCCCCCCCCCCAACCCCCCCCCCCCCCCCCCCAACAAGACGGAAGGGAAAAGAGCCGGGAGACTGGAACAGACAATAGACATCAGCATTGGATTGGCGCCACCCGCCCCTCATCCACCACACCCCTTTGCCATCCACCCAGTTGACAAGAGACCACCACACCCCCATCCGCCGCAAAAAAAGTGTGCGGATGCCGTGGCGTCCCTCTTCTCCTCTCCTCTGTCCACCCATCCCCGTTCCCACTATGTACATACATGGTTGTAACATTAAATATTAGGGGCTAGAAGTGTGATATTAGGGGGAACCCCCTGGGCGACGGCGCACTCGCCGTCCCCAGTCACGGATCATAGGGCCCCAGTTTGTTGCCAAACAACGACAACCAAAAACACAACCTCTCTCTCTCTCTGCTTGCCTTGCGTGCCGGGCCTAGCCAGTCCCCGGCACTGAGGCCGACCATCACAAAAACAAAAGCCGTCATTTCTTCCCCTCGACGTCCTTGTTTTTCGTGGAAAACTCTCTCGACTCGGCCGTTGTCGTCGTTGATGTGTGTTGTGCGTGTGTCGTGTGTTGTTGTTGTCCTGTGTTGCCTGCGCCCCCCTCTTTCTCACGGCTCGCCCATCGCCGTTTCGTTCGCGCGCCCCTGACCACCTCGTCTCTCTAAGCGAATGGCGCCAGCAGGGCGGGATATCGTCCGTGTTTGATGCCCCCAAAAATCACTGCCGGTATAATGGTTTCGTTCCTCCCCCGCTTGCTCCGAGAACTCCAGTGAAACAACCCCTGCCAGGCCGCCGGGCTCCCGCGCCAGCCGAAATAGTAGAGCGGGATAAAAAAGATGAAAAAAGTCGAGCCCCCATATCTAGATGCCAAATGCCGATGCCATGCCATGCATATCAACACCATGTGTCTTGATTTACACACGTGCGCCTCCTCCAAACCCGTGTTTATAAACAGCAAGGCCGGGACGACGGGACACGCGCCTGTCGCCCTAGTCGGACAAAAACATTTCCCAAGAAGCGAAATTAACGGGTTTCGACACTCGGACGGCGTGGTGGTGGTGATGACGGTGATGGTGATGCCGCAAGGGACCGCCTCGGTGGTGGTGGTGGTGGTTCGGGGGCAGTCGTCGTCTGCCCACACCGTTGTCGACAAGAGAGTAAAAACACCAGTTGCGCCCCGAGTACCGAGAGGAGAGTGAGCCGAACGCGCGCAAAACAAAAAAAGAACACACAACCAAGTCCTTGAGAATCGAAGTTGTTGTCATAATCCATGCCGGGGAAATTACACCAAGGCATCCGCTGTTACCGACTTGGCTCTCCGCCGGGTAACTTTCTTGCTGACGGTGTATACCAAGTCCAGAGTCCAGAAGTGGTATATTTGCGCCTGCGCGCAGGGGATCGATCCAAAAATGGGAGCGACCAGCGGGACCATGACGTAGTCGATGAAGTTGGTCTTGACCTCTCTCCGCGAGAAGTGCATGCCCTTGAGGAGGCCGGCGTCGCCCATCTCCTTCTCGCGCGACTCAACGCAGATCTTGTGGAAGCCCTCGTAAAGGAACAGGTAGAAGGCAACCTCCATGAAGCCGGCGGTGCGCAGGACGTTGCAGACGGTGTAGATCCACGAGACTCCGTGCACGTCGGGGGTGCCATCCGTGGCCCACATGTAGAGGGTGGAGGCGACGACGAGGATGGTCATCTGGACGGGCAGGAAGTGGGCTTCGAACAGGCGGTGGAACAAGACGATGATGCGCTCCCAGTCGGGCGACTTGAGAGTGTCGCTCATGACGTCGGAGAAGATGCCGCTTTCAGGGGTGGCCTCGGCATCGACGCCGTCAATCTGGGATTCGGGGACGTAGCTGTCCGAGCCATCGTTCCTAATTGGTCTGTTAGCGCTGAGCTCTCCCCCTGGTTTCTCTGCGCGGCGCCACTCACATCGACGTGTGCAGAGGCCTAAAGGCCCGCGAGGTGTGCTTTCGCTCCCTCCAGACCTCGACAACCTTCCTCAGGGCATAGCCGGTATCGAGCGCACCCCACATGTGCCTCATGGCCTGCTTGTAACGGGCGCGCACATCCGTGATGATGCCGGGGAGCCCCTTGCCGCGGCCGCCGCCCGTGACGTTGGTCTGACTGACCGGGCTCAGGACCGTGCGCACCGTCAGGTTGCCGTTGAGGGCGAAGAAGCACTTGAGGTACATGTGCAGGTCTTCGCCGATCGCCTCCGAGTCGCAATCCCAGCCGCCGACGCGGTCGACCAGCTCGAGGGGAACCGAGTAGACAGACGTCGGGGGAGCTACAGTCGAGCCCTTGTAAAGGCCGGACATGCCGGCCGCGGACCACAACACATCGGCGACGCGGACGATAGCCGGGACGTTGTGAGCATTGCGGTCAAAGATGATGGGAGCCGAGTACAGGGTCGTGGTCGCCGTATCAGGGTAGGTCATGTGCATGGTAGTGACCAGGGCGAAATAATTGGATGACAGATGGCTGTCGGCTGCAAGGGGGGGAGGCAAGATTGGTTAGCGGATCCTGACATGCATGGGGGGAAATCCAGGGGCCGCGATCTAGGCCAGTCGGTCAGACCCTAGAGGAGCAGGGCGAAGACCCACCATCGATACCCGTGACAATCACGTCTTTGCGCTGGCTGAGGTTGTACTTCTCGCTGAGCTTGCGGGCGGCCCACGCCATGTTGCTGCCCTTGCCGGCGAGCTCGCCCGGGATGTCGGGCGGGTGCACCGTGAAGTCAATTGAGCGGAATTTCTTGGCGAACTCGTTGGTGAATCGCGTGGCCTTGGACTCAGCGTTGTGCTCTCGTTGCTCCATGGCAAGGTAGACCTGGATTCAAGCTTCGTGTCAGTGTTTTGCACAAAAATTATGGGGCAAGGCGAAACCCGAAACCATGTTCCCCTGAAGATCATTGCTCCACCAGTGGCCACTCTCGCGCCCAGGATCAGGACAGACAGCAACAAAAAAGCTGGCAAGAAGAGGGGTACTGTGGGGGTAGGGAGGGAGCAGAAGCAGGGTGACAGGGGAATCAGGAAATCCAAGGCCACTCACATCGTACGTGTTGCGCGCCTGGGGGTGCGAGGCCAGCACCTCGAGGGTCTCGCGCAGCGTGTCGTTCTCCTCCTTGTAGTTGGGGATCACAATCGCGTGGATGATGCGGTCCGGGGCGATGTCGGGGTCGGTATAGGATTCCGGGTCGAGGTCGCCAGCTTCGCTGCTCGAGGTGGAGCTAATGTCTCGCGACGAGGTCAATGTCTCAGAGCTCGAGAGCGAGGTCGACGAGCCACGGCGGCGGTGTCCAAACTTGATGTCCCTCATAGCCTTGGTGCGCGCAGCCTTGCGCAGGCTGCGGGTGATGGTGAAGACGGCCCAGCAGGAGCGGAGCGGGAAGACGAAGACCAGGAAGTGGATGAGCAGGCAGTAGTACGAGAAGAGCTTGACGAGAGCGCCGCCTCTTGTCGGGTTGTAGGGCTTCGGCGCGCTGAGGCTGGACGAGGACTGGTACTTGTAGTCGTGCCGCCGGACCTCCAGCTCGGTCGAGATAACCCAGTATGAGAGCCCAATCGTGGCCAGCATGGCCAGGCCGCCGGCGCGCCGGCTGCACCACGTAAAGATTGACATGGCCGCGGCTTGCAGAGCACGAAGACGAGGTCGAATTCGAGGTTGAAGGCGAGAAGGCCAAGGAAGGTCGAGATGCTGGCAAGATGTCGCGAATTGGCGAGGCAGGCGGGTCGAGTCCGGTTGCCGCGCAATTCGCTTGCAGATTGAAATGCGCCGGGTGGTTGAGGTCGATGTCGAGACGGCGGACGAGGGACCGGAAGGCTCAGCTCAGGCGAAGCGAGGCGAGGCGCAAGTGTCGAGGGCGAGTGGAGGCGGCCCGTGTGGACAGAGGAGGGGGGAGGGGGGAGGGCGGAGGGGAGCAGGAGGAGACGCGAGTCGAAATGCACTCGGCGTCTGGTATTAGTGCTTCCACAGGTCCACAGGCGCAACGCTTTCCAGACGACGGAGGAGGAGGGGGGAGGGAAGGGAAGGAGGGACAGCGCGAGAGGAGAGGAAAAAGGGAAGAAGGGAAAGAAGGGGGAAAATCGGGGTGGGATGATAGGTGTAGCTGTGTGAGGCGGCGCAGTCGTGCGTGCTGGGGGGCTTGTAGGGAGGTAGGGGGGGGGGAGAGAGGGACGTGTTGGGGAGCGAGCTGAGGGTTTGCCGCCGACGGAACCCACGACAGAGCCACCATCCACGACCCATCCACGACCCATCCACGACCCCAGGCAGGGCAGCAGAAGAGCAAAAGGGGGACTGCAGCCCGCGTGTCAAGTGCCAACCCGCGAAGCACTTTGCTAGGGTGCTACCTTTGGGCTAGTTGGATGTGCAGTGCGCCCAGGAACAGGGGCTCGCTCCACAGCGTTGAGGGCGAGATTGGTTAGAGCGGTAAATAACCATTCTGCGCTTGCCGTTTCTGGGCAACAAATTTCGCTGCGTTTGCGCGGGGGGGAACACAATCAAGCTTTCTCCAGGGCAACCTTCTCTGTGCCGTGGGTAGAGCGAGATGGATGAAAGCTGGCAAGACCAGGACATAACACCGCGTACGGAGTGCCCGGATTACGGGGGTATTCTGGCATTGCAAGCACCAGAACTACCCCCTTCGACTGTCCAGGCGATCGCATTCCCAGCCTGGAAGGCTGTCTGCGACTCTGGCGTGATGGTACGCTCGTGGCTGCATCTAGCTGAGCGTCTGGCTGAGCCCCTTGCCTGGGGAGGTGGGTTTGGGGGGGGGGCATGAGCCCGACCGCCCTCTCACATGGCGCGCGAATTGGCTGGGAAGAACCTGGGGCACCTGCGTCGACGTTCCCTCGGCCGTTTGCCTTTTCTCTGGGACCACATGTACAGGCCACAGGCCACAGCAACGGCGGTGTCCGTAACGGCGATGCGTTCTCGCCGCCACGCGCCCCCCGACCCCCCGTCAGCGGCGGCTGAGACGACGGGTTCTGTCTGGGCCAAGCCCCAAATAATCAGATGCCCAAGTGGGTGCCAAGGCTGCGGCAGTTCCAGCCGGACTGGTTTGTTGCATGAAACTTTGTTCCCAGTCTAGCAGGAATAGGAAAGATGCCCACGCCGCCCTGAGCCAACCACAGAGCCGCGTCGAGACACGCGTGGAGATCTGCTCCACCAGTACGACAGCGGTGTGTTCCCTCAAGACGCAAGATGCCTGCATTCTCCTGCTCGATTGACGTCCAGATGGGCCACATGGGCTTGTCAGTTGAGCGCCCCCAGCTTCGCTATCGATCCTGTCGTCCCTCCTTCGCCCAAGGTGTGGGTGTGGGGGGGTGCGCGCGAGCCCATTCAACCAGCCGGGCAGGCAAGGCCAGCCTGGGCGGAAAAGTTGGAGAGAGCCCCAGCTGTGTCCCTTGTCTGCCAAAAAAAAAAAGTGCCCGACCAATCAAGACGGCCGCAGGGGGAGGGTCTTACTCGGGGGGTGGGGCTCTTGGTTTTGGGGGCTTGATGACCCGCATCATCCCAAGCCGAGAGTTGCCTGGGCCGCAGCGCAGGCTGGCAGGCTGAGGGCGATAAGTTAATAACGACGGCTGGATGCTCACTGGCGCAGAGAAGCAAAGCCGCAAGTCGGCACCGGGCCGTTTGTCATACCGTACCAACGGCACCCTGCGCCACCTGGCAAGTGGATTTCCGCGTACCTATTCCGTACACACGGATTCATGTACCCAGGTCTGTAAAATCACTCGCCTCTCCCCTTGGTCCACTCCGTTCCTTGGTCACTTCCCGCCTGGAGCGCTCTGGCCAAAGCTGCCCCTCTTGCCTTGGTTGCTTGGTCGGTGGGTCAATGCCACTTTGGGGAAATTATGATGGGAAACCCCAACCCAGTCAAGCTTGGCATTGAGACCCCCGGCCTGTCATTGGACGAGCTAAAAACACGCGAAGTCGCCTGGGGGTAAGATTCGTCACGCCATAACCACCGTTACCGCGCCACCTCAGGTCGTTGTGGGATCGCCCGCTGGCTCATCTCTCGTCTCTCGCACAGCCCTCGGCTCACAAGGCCCTGTTTTTTTTCTCGCTGACAGAAATCCTACGCAGTCGTCCTGTCTCGGCGCAGTGGTCAGCCATGCCGTGTCTTGGCTAACTAGTTCGTTGGCGGATGGGAATCGGCTGGGTGAGCTCTCGGGGCGTTTTTCGCTCTTGGGTTGTGTTGGAAAGGAGGCTGTCTGTCGCGTCTGGCTCGGCCGCCGAAACTGGCGACCGATACAGCTGCTTTTCTGGTACGGACAACGCCGTACGGGGAACCCTTCGATTCCCAATCCACCCACGTTCCTTACGCACGGTACGCGCCATTACGCGAATGCAGGTTACCCGAGAGGCCTCTCGCTGCACGATCTGCCATCTCATTTGAATCCAAGGACGTGATAGGCGCTCATTGGCCAGCCAAGGGCGTGACAGCCCTCTTCTCGGCCTTTACCTCAACCGGTAAGATCCCCCAGCCCACTGTTTTTCCCATCCATTCGGCTTGGGGTGTGATTCCTGTGCGGGATCATTTCGCTTGGCCTGGGAGGGCAGCATCTGGCGTTCTGATGCCCTTCTTGAGCACAAGGGGGGAACGGGGGTCAACCGGGCAAACCTCCATCCGTCACCATCGACGACGGGAAGCCCGTTGATCCAACCGGGCGGGTGCCTGTTTCTCTCTCCCCCCTTTTTTGCACGTGGCGGTACCTGTCGCAGAAGGCGGCCGATGAAATGATGGGGTTTATGAGACACGGCAAAGTCAACCGGAAGTCGCCCCAGGAACCGGCTCGCTGCACCGAGCCCCCCTGAGCCACCATGTCGAGGGAGAGAGGCGCCACGACAGGATGGACACATCATCTGTGGAACAGGGTTCCGTGCAGAAGAAGGGGAGAGGAACATGTTTCGAAACATGGCTAACTGGAGAGGGGGGCAACCTTTCCCACCGATGAGGGCCAGCAGAACGAACTGTTGGCCAAGAGGGCCGCGGCTGATCCCCGTTTCGATGCTGTCCTCCCTCTGACATGGTCGCACCAATGGGAGCGGTTCGTGAAATTGCGGCGAGCATCGCGTTGACAACGCGTCTCCCAGGGCTGAGCGATTGCATGCGCCCGCTTATCAGATGCCAATATCCGTTTTGCCTTGCATTGAACAATTGAACAGCTCAGGTTGACTCGTTCTTGGCTCGTGTCTTGGCCGCAGAGCAAGGCTTCAGGTTACCAAACGGTGATGAGCGATGCACGTTTCCGCGGAGCGCTAGCAAGCCGTAAGGGCGCCGGCTGCCAGCGGCCGAGAGCAAACACATGAGCCAACATTTGCGAGAAACGGCGAGGGGGATTTGCACGACACCAGTTGTCGAGAGCCGAGCCATATATCTCTCGAGTCTGGCCATCATGAGATTTGCTGACAACAACGCAATTTGGGGGCCGCCTCTACGGTGTACAGATCGGGCGGCTCCCGCGTACCTGCGACGTGGCCCGACAAGAAATCCGATGTCTTGATGCAGCCTCGTGGCGCACACCCACCACCCACCACTCCTTGATGCGGGGCTTGGGAAGCCGGACCCTGCTCCACATGGTCTCCGGAGGCGGTCGTGCTCCACGGGCCGGCCCATGCCGGACCAGTGCGCCGGGATCTCGCCGTGACTCTCGTCTCGGACTGTTGCCCAACGGCATGCCCACCCGCCCGCTTGCCCAGCTGCACACCTGTCTTCTTGTCTTCTTCCTGCCTTCCTGCCTGCCTGCCGTTATCCTCCGGCGCTGCAATTTGTCTCACGCGCCATCAATCTCGTTTTAGGATAACCCGACGGCCTCGTATGTCGAGTCGTGAAGGAGATCCTCTGGAGCAGGTGGGACCCGAGCGCCCCCGTATCGAGCAACTGGTCACGACGGCCACCAACGAAAGCAGCGGGACAGCAATCTGGAAGAACGCAGAGCCCCCTTGGCTCCAGAAAGACGGCCACACGTGTCCGAGAATCGAGTGTTCCTGAGCGTGAGATTCCACAGGCTCTCATTGGCTCACCATGCGTGATCCTCGGTGTGTTGTCCAGTGGCCGCGTGCCACTGGACAACACACCATGTTGCTGTACACTCCTCAAACCACCTTCTCGAACATCTTCTGGATGGGCTTGGCAGCCTGTACGGTATTCCATTAGCAAATGCCCCCCCACTGAAACTCAAGAGGAGAGGGATCCAGCTCACGTCGATGAACTTTTCCAAGTCCTTGTCCAGATTAGCCAGGTCGTCACTGCGCTTCTTGTTCTCGGTGATGAGCTTCTGCTTCCGCTTCTGCAGTTCGAGTCGTTGCTGCTCCAGGGCCTCGCGCTCTGCCCGCTCGTGGTTGATGCGCGCCACCATCAGCGCGTTCTCGTCATCGTCGGCATGCTCGGGATGCTGTGCGAGGAACTCCTCGACCGGGATCAGCGGGAGGAGCTGGTAGGTGTGACTGGTTTTCCGCGAGCGTTAGTACCTATGCTCTCCATATCTCCATCAACCAAACCGCTGCGTGGGATGGACTGATGGGGCTGGGGACAAGAAGAGAGGAGTACGCACTCAAATCCCTCGCAGGCGGCAATCTCGCCCTCGAGGTGCCGCTGCTCATAGTACAGGTTCTGCAGCTGCAGGTGCAGCACGTCGACCTCGTGGCGGGCCTCGGCGGTCTGGCTCCTCGTGTCGCGGGCTTGGAAGTGGGCAGCGCGGTGCAGGCCGCGCAGGTGGGCGAGGTTGGTGTTGAGCAGCTTCTGCTGCTTCGAGATCTCGGCCAGGACGTCGGCGGGGATGGGCCCGTTTGCGTAGGCGGCCGTGGCCTGGGCGATCAGGTCGACGAGGGCCTGGGCCTGCTCCCGGGCGGCGCTGGACGTCTCGACGACCGAGGCCAGTGACGGGTCGGTGATGTGCGCGTCGAGCGTCATGGCTGGCTGGCTGGCTGGTGCTTGTCTGTAGCTCCTCGGGTGCCGAAGTGAGCGCGAGGGAGCGCCGAGTTAAGCACGTGGAGGAAGGTCGGGCCGCCGGATCGGGGTACCTGGTGGATCGTCTTCCGGCGATGCAATCTACCGCAGGGGCTGGGAAAGCCACTCGTTTTCGGGTTGCGTCGACCTCGGTGCAGATTGCAGGTGCAGTGGACAGCGAGTGGGTTATGGACTAGGTTGGCGATGATGAGATGGTAGGTATGCCAAGTGCCCAAGTGCCAATTCTCAAGCTGCCAACGGCGACCTGCCAACAGCTTTGGTTTGCGAGCTTTGGCGGTTGGCGGTGGGGGTGCGGGTTCGTTGTGTTGGCGGATTTGCGGTGGGCAGCTTTGATTGAGTAGTGTTGACTCGGTCAAAAGCATTGTCACAAGCAAGCCAAGCCAACATTTGATGGGCGTGCCATGGGCCTGTGGTGCCTGTGGTGCTGCTCCTGTGGGGGCTTGGGCGGCAATGACGGCAGCAATTGGCTCCCCCCTGCAGTTGCATCGGGGTCTAGCGGGTATGTTCGGACTCCATTGGGGTTGGCGTCCACTGTGGGCTTCAGTTTTGGGCCAGTCAATGGACGACTCGCGCTCCCATAAACCCGCACGCCAGCCAGCCCCTCCCGCTTCGATCCTCTGTTTGCTGCTGGCCTCTGGCACTCGTTGATCTGCGGCATAATAACTCTCTGGCTGGACATCTGGCGGGACATCGACGGCAGAGCAGCGCGCGCAGGTCCGAGACAGGTTTCTGCTTTGCTGGGCTTGGAATTGCAGTGCTTGATGCCTCCGCTCGGAATCCCTCCTTCCTAGAGTCCGCTTTCCCCAGGATCCATCCACTTCCCAGTGGCGACCAAACAAGTTTCAACTTTTTTTTCTTCTTTTTTTCTGGCTATTTTTACCTCTGCCCGGGACGCCATTGCTTCCATCTGATCAGTCCCGATCCTGATCTCGATCTGTCGCCATCCCACCCACCAACCCACCGAGCTGCCGCCCCTCGCCTCACCTGGCGCAACTTTGTCTGGGGTGACACCAAACGACGGATCCCTCGGTGCTCCCCCCGCCTTGTGTCCTCCCTGTTTGCGCCCTCACCATGGACATGTCCTCCTCAATGGGCTGCCCGGCCCCGTTCACCTTCGGCTCCTGCGACGATGCCTCCCAGGCCCTTTCCTCGGGCGCCCAGGCCCAGGGCCGCCCTGCCGCCCGCAGGCGACGCCCCTCCCACTTCATGCAGAGGAGGAAGTCCATCGTGAACCAGATCATGGACGGCGAAGAGGCCCTGCTCCTCAAGCTGGACCTGTTGTTGACCGAGCTCGAGCGCCGCCTTGAGTACTGGGAGAGCTTCGGCGAGCTCAGCTTCGACTCGAGCATCTCGGCCGCCTTCGAGACGCTGCAGGCCGTCCGGACCCGATGCTCGCAGGTCTCGGAGGGGGTCATGGGTGCCAGCCGTAGGAGGCTGCACGTCATGGTGGAGACGCTCGAGTCCGGCTATCACGACGCCATGGCTGCCGCCGGGTCAGTCAACGAGAAGGCGCGGGTCGGCATCGAGCTGCTGGACGAGATGCTACAGGACATGGAGGAGCAGGTGGCCAAGTTCCGGGAGACCGGCCTGGCCACCGCGGCCGAGACCCTCATGGACGAGGCCCACCGCGTTGTCGACGAGGGCATCGAGAGGGCCATCCGCGCCGCCGAGTCCCTCGAGGACCACGTCCAGCGCGCCATCACTCGCGCCAGGGAGCATGGCCTCCTCCGCTACGAGGACCTCCCTATCCCTTGGAGGATCAACCCCCACATCACCAAGGGCTACCGCTTCTCCGAGACCAAGCTGGCCTGCGTGAGGTCCGCCTTTGGCTTCTCCAACGAGCTCGTCAACATCTGGTCCCACGCCATCGGCCTTATTCTTGTCCTCTCGGTCGCCTTCTACTTCTACCCCACAAGCGCCAACTTTTCCCTGAGCTCCAAGGCCGACATCTTCATCGCCGCCGTCTTCTTCTTTGCCGCCTGTCAGTGCCTGGTCTGCAGCATCATCTGGCACACCATGAACTCGGTCGCCGACATCTGCCTCATCTCCATGTTTGCCTGCGTCGACTACACCGGCATCTCTTTGCTGATCGCCGCCTCCATCATGACGACCGAGTACACCGCCTTCTACTGTGAGCCCGTGAGCCGCTGGGTCTACATGGTCACCACGGCCATCCTGGGCATCGGCGGTGTCATCCTCCCGTGGCACCCACGATTTAACGGACAGGACATGGCGTGGGTGCGGGTCGCCTTCTACGTCGCCCTCTCGGCCACGGGATTCCTGCCCATCCTCCAGATCTCGCTCACTCGCGGCTCCGACGCTGCTTGGGAGTTTTACACTCCCATCGCCAAGTCGCTCCTCGTCTACTTCCTAGGCGCTCTTGTCTACGCCAGCAAGGTGCCTGAACGCTGGTTCCCGGGCATGTTCGACTACTTTGGGGGCAGCCACAACCTCTGGCATATTGCCGTGCTTGGGGGAATTCTTTTCCATTATACGGCCATGCAGGACTTCTTCTCGCACGCCTTCCGGCTTGCGAGGGACGGTTGCACCGCGTACTAAACTCGGATGCGGCGCTGTTTGCCGGATTCCGCCAGTAGACCAGACCAGACCAATACCGTTAAATTAGGGAGCCGTTTCGCATCCCGAGTACCACAGCGGCTAACCGCCGAGTGCCCCCGTCGCCCATCTCCGCCAGGTAGCAGTGGCACCAGCTCCTGTTGTTCCAACATCTGGCTGGTTCGTCACAGGGGGGGGCCTATCGCCGGGCACCTTGCACCAACAAGCCGCGCACCCCTTCAGCAGAACGCCATAAACAACCCAACCGTGCCGATGCCGATTCCCATCCAACCCAGGGTCCGCTGTTCCTTCGTCGCTGTCGATCGTTGGACATGTTGAGCTCCTCGAGTCGCGGGATCCGTTGCGCCGGTGTCCCTGCTCGCCAACATGGGTGCTCTGGCTCCTGATGTTGCTGGGTCTCTCCTTGACGGTGTCAAGGTCTGGGCCGATGTTTGGCTCAATGATCTTTTGAGATCCCTTGGCGTCTGGTTACCTGGCAACTCGAACCCGGCATTCCTCGCGCAGGTCTCCAAGTCTTCGCCCTGCGCCGTGGGTCAGCATGTTCTCTTTCCGCGACTGGGGGGGTTACGGCAGTCCTCACATCTAAGCAGCAATACCCGGCGACGGGCGCGCACCATGTTCCCTTTCCGCAGTGGCCGTTATCGACCTCGCAACATGACTAGATTACAGTCAGCCCCTCACTTGGTTTCGGATGGGTCGAGATGCATGTGCTCACCTGCCCGAACGCAGGGCTGTAGCAGAGCCGGCTCGTCTAAGGCCATGTTAGCAACCAAACGTCACCGTCTACCAACGGAGCAACAAGACGCACCTGGTCCCCGCACCTCTCCCACCCGGTGCCGTACGTCTCCTCGCACGACAGGTACAGGCCCGCCGTCCCACCCACGACGAGCTTGGCGTTGCCCAGCGCCTTCTGCTGCTGCTCGCCCTCCACGCCTGGCGCCGCGGCCACCGCCCTGGCGGCCGCCAGCAACCACGCAGCGATGCACCCGCGCATGGCTTCAAGAAAGCCCTTCCCTCTCTCGCGCCTAGCAATTCGAGATTCGGTCCTCCTCGCCAAGGGAGCTCTTGCTCATGCCGGATCACAGCCGCGCGGTGTTTTTGTCGAGGGCCAAGGCGAGGGGCGGGAGACAGGGCCAAGAGTGGAGAGTCCAGCTGCCGATTTTATGGTCCCAGCTGGAGATGTCAAAACAAGGCCGAGCGCGACTTTCCTCGTGCCAGAGACTGGAGAAGCGAGAGACAGGCGTGCCTTGGATGTGGGGATGCTGAGTCGTGTGGCATGCGGATGACGAAAGAGTGGAATACCCGGGTTGTTGGAGTCTCGCGAGGGAGTGGGCTGTGAAAGAGGGGTTGTATAACGAGATAGATGAACAGAGACGGATAGATAGAGAGGGTTGAACGGACAGGCGGACAACCCCCAGCGTGTGTCCCGGGAAGTAATTAATTATAGCAGTAGACAGTTAGACGGTAGAAGGGAGTGTTGGGGCGAGGGGGCGCCACAGCGACATGTATGGGCTTGGCCGTAAGCAGGAGTTTGTTTGGAGCGACGCAACAGACGCAACAACATCAGGCAGCGCGCAGATGCAGGATGAAAAAAGGCCCGGCCGCATTTACATATATAATATCAACTTGAACCTGGGAAAAAGCGCAAAACCGAGAACCCATTCGGGGCCCATGTCACATCCCGCCGTTTCACGCGTGCGATCGATTGAGGGATGGATGGCTGCTGAGATGGTCCTGGCGCGCGCGGATCCGCCCCTTGGAGCCGAGGGCGGAGGAGGGTGTATGCCCAAGACCTCGCGGTATATTGCAGGCCCAGCCTTTGTATATTAAAAACATCTCTCCCTTTCCGCCTCGGTTCTCGCCTCCCTCTCCCCCCCCTTCCTGCCCCAACAACATCGTAGGACCGAAACCCGAGATCTGAAGGGCCGAAACGCCCCAGATCCCCCTCCCCACCCAAGCGTGCGGAGAGCGGCTGGCCGATGGGCGGGAGGGGAGGGAATGGTTCATGCAAGGGCCCGTGAAACACCACCAGCGCCCGCGCGGGAGAGAAAGAGAAGCTCGGGCGTTGAACGGACGGATGAACACCTGGCTACTATGTAGGTCTGGAACCGACTAGTCTGGCCCCCTCGTCCAATGCCCGCTTGAGCCCAACGTCGCACCACGGGCACGGTGGGTTACGTACAGAGCGCAGCAGCAGTCCAAAACTCCAGACGTGCCCCCCGAAAAGCTAGCCCTGGGGGACGACGGACGAGCCACGGAAACCTGGCACAGCGCAAGGCGCAGATCCAACCGGATGCGGCATTGCAACTCAACTCCAAGAAAGCCAAGAGGAGCCACACCCGCCGGCGCTAACCAACAACACATGACGCTGCGCTGCCGAACTGGCAGCTGGCTGGTCCAGGGGGCAGTGTCGAGGGGGGTAATGTGTAGAAAAGAGGGAGGATCAGAAGCGACGTCAATTTGCAAATCACGCCGCGGCTAATATTCCATGTGCGCATCATCCTGCTCTTCCCGCACATCCAATGGCGGGCTGGAGGAGGGCCAGCAACCGGGAAATAAAACCGATCTCGCGCCATCGCCGGCCGTCTCTCTCTGCCTATTAATCTCGCTGGCAATCCTTTGGATGACCAGCGACCGTCCCATGTCTGTATTGCTGGGCACGGCTGCCCGGCACTCGACACCATCCCCCCCTTTACCCATCACATGAATGCAAGTGGCGTGCATATGCCCAGATGACGATATCGGCAGGTAATCTGCGATGCCACCACCCACCCACAGAGAGAGCGTGAGGAACGACCAAGTTAGAACCCCTGCCGGAATGCCGCCATTCGGAGGATACATCGCAGGGCATCTCGGAGAGCGCGTCACGCGAGTCCCCAGGCCGTTGGAATGGAACCATCCAGCCATCCGCCCAGGGCGATCGACGCATAGACCAAACCCAATTCTGCCCGCCTCGCTTCATCTTCCTCCGCCGCCCACTCACACCCCAACAAGTGTCTGATTCTCCTCCCTTCCCCTCCCCTCTCAAGCAACCAAGTGCCGTTCTTCTGCGGGTGCGGTGTTGGTCGATCCAAGGCCCGCCTCAATATGCTTCCGGCGCAGATTGCGGTTAAATGCGCACGGGGGGGGCTTCGCGGCATCCCTTCGCCCCAAATGTTCCGTCTTGGCGGGAAATTAGGTGAGGGATCGCCAGGGCGGTTGAAACCGCGGGGCTCGGCGCTCAGGTGCATTTCATCCCGGGGATCAAACATCCGCTGAGGGCGGGGGAACCAACGGCCAGACAGGCTCGGCAACTAACTCTCTCGGTGCCGTAGGGCTGGTTCCGGCCTCGCAGACGGGGTCTCGCTCACGAAGCTCCATTACTTCCCCGCATGGTTCGGAGGGTTGTACTAACGAGCAGTTTTGGGAGCTGCAGCTTGACGTTTGCAGGTCGATTCGGGCCTTCTACTGGCGGCATTGGCAGTACAGTTCGTTGGTTTTACCGAGCGTGGGAAACGATTTCGGCGTACACGTCGTCGGGGATCATCTTGATGATTGCGAGGGTCGTCCGTTTGATCTGGTCGGCTTGGAGGGCAGGGAACGACCTGAGAAGCTTGTTGGGGCTGGAGAACACTTGTTAGCCATCATCGCGCTCGTGTCCAAAGCCGAGACCGGTGGGACTAGCAACATACCTGGGCGACTCCATGATCTTGGTCCGAATCATGACGAGCTGGGCCACGATGCACAGGATATTAAGGTGCGGGCCGTACGCGAAGAGGAAGTCCCACAGCCGCAGGACCTCGGGCAGGGGCGGGGTGCAGGCGCAGAGGGTCAGGACGGACGGGAAGGCGTAGATCTCGGCCGACAGGCTCTTGGACATCAGATACAGACTGAGCTTGGGATCCACAATGGCGAGCACCTTGTCGACCAGGGCCAACCCCTTGTGGACGCCGTCCATGGCACCGCGGATATAGCCCGGGCACTCCTTGGTCAACAGCTGGTGGAAGGCCGCGTACGCCTCGGCCTCGCTCCGCGCGGCGTACAGGAAGGGAGCAGCGAGCACGTTCATGCCCTGCACGTAGGTCCCGGGCTCCCCGGTCACGCTGATCACCGATCCCTCGGTGGTCAGGGTCAGGGCCCGCGCCCTCTTCGCGGCGGGAGACGAAGCCGGGCTTCCGTAGTCGCTTCCATATCCCGTTCCGGGTCTGCTGTTCGACTGGTCGAGCGACCGGCGCGAACTGCTGGCCACGCTCGCGTCGCGGGTCCGCACCTCGCGGGCGTCGTGGAGGGTCCAGGCAAAGGCGTTGAGCAGGCGGATCAAACTGGCCTCGCTGACGCGGCGGCGGAAGAGGGGGTCGGTCGAGAGCGTGCGAAAGGTGTCGTTGCGGATCTTGGAGTAGGCGGGCGAGGCGCCGCGGTGGATCAGGGCGAGGTAGGAATCGGTCTCGAGCATGGGGGCATTGAGCAAGATGAGCCAGACGTATATGCGGAGCGACGACTGTGCTTCCCGGTTAGCAATCGGAGGGTCGGCTCCGGCGGAGCTTGGTGGCGGTGGCCGCGGCCGCTGGGCATCGCTCACCATGCCGTCGCTGTCGGACCTGATGCCCTGGTCGAGGATCTTGAGCCGCGTGCTCTCCAGGGCACCCTCGACGTCGCCGTTGGGGGGGCCTTCACGGAGGAGTCGTTCGAGCGACATGGCGTCGGCGGCGAGGGATCGCTTGCTCAGGGCGGAGCGTCGGGTGGCGGTCGCTGCTGTCATGGCCGCGGTGTTGAACTGGGCGGCGTTCGGGATGGGCGGGGCGTCGCTGTTGGCGCGTCCTCTTTGCGGCGAGCGGTTAGTGCTCGCATGTCTCCCGGGCTGAGGAGGGAGTCGCTGGAGGTGCTCGTTCAGGTTCTGGAACTGTGGCTGGTGCTGGAGGGGGTGGTGGTGTTGGGGCGGGAGCTGGAGCGGGAGCTGGAGCGTGGCTTGGTTTTGATGATGCTGGAGCTGTTGTTGCTGGAGCTGTCGGTGCTGTTGCTGCTGCTGCTGCTGCTGGAACCTCTGCTGCGAAATGAGCGAGGGCTGGGCCGTGGCCTTCGCACCAAGGCTATGAGCCGATTGCAATCTCCTGAGGGTCCGGTGGGAGGCGGGCGAGGGTGGCGGGTGGAGCTGCATCGCTGCTGGGAGAGGACCAAGCGGAGACTGGGTCTCGGCCTTGGTGGGACCCGACATCCCATCTAATAGATGCAAATCTCGAAGTGTCATTGCAGCCGCGCGTTCTGACGGATTTCAAGATGACAGGTGCGTGGAACGGTCAATATTTGTGCCCGCTCCTGGATGTTGGGCAGGCAGGAGGTTGGCGTTGGGGCCAAACGGCAGGAGGAGGCTGGAGAGCGAATTTGACTTGCAGGTGGTTGGCTGCATGCTGCTGCGCTGAAGTGCCGCCCTGTCTCCTGCCACCACCACAGGCGGCCCTCCTGTATCAGCGAGTTACAGGCTGCCCAGCCCTCTCAGACCTCGTGTTCATTTCGCGACACCGCGTCTGATTTGGCCAATGAATTGCGATGCCTGAGTCTTGGGACGGCAAGCCCCTTTTTGAGGTTTCGCAATAATTGCCATCGCTGATTCGCACCTTTGGAGGAGAACCTGCGACATGGAGCTTCCAGAAGGAATTGGCTGCCTGTCCTTGTTGGCATGGGACGTGGACTTGCCTGTCAATTGGAAATGGGTCTCGAAGCGCAGGCTGGGATCCCCTGCCCGTGGCTTTGTTCTGTTCTTGGTGTTGGAGTTCCGTTTTTGGCAGGCTGTCCCCACCACTCACCCATCTCCCTTGAGGGCAGCACGTGCCCGGAGACGATCGAAGGATGGATGGAAGCCTCGACAACCTGCGTCAAATTTCTTCCCGCACAATTGCCCCTTTCCTACCACGCTGTGTCGAACGACCGACGACAATGAACATGCCACTTCAGGATCGCACAGCCCTAACCATTTTGTACTCGGCACGAATATCTAATCCAACAAAAAAAGAACCCGCCCCTTGCGCGCCACAATTTTCCCTTCGGAGATCGAGAGCGGCAGTTCCAGAGCGACCCCCATCTCGAAAAAGGACCCTCGTTTTATTGTCGACAGATTGATTGTGCATCACCCAGATGCCACGCTGAGCCGGCCCAGGTATTGACAACGGGTCAGAATAGGAGGGAAGGCAGCGACCTGCTTCCATGCTTCCTGTTCTCCAGTTGCCTGAACGGGATGCATGCTGTGCGGGGATTGGCCCGTGCCGTCATCCTCATCGCTGCACGCTGGGGCGGCATGCAACAAAAGCCATCGACATGGCTCTAGTCAGATCCGGAGCTGTCCGTTTGGCGAGCTCATGGGCTCCCCTCTCGCCTCGGCTTGCCACTCTTTCCTCCAGACGGTGGTCGGCCCGGCGCAGATGGTGCCGAGCACGGCAACAAAGGCCCCTAATGCCCGCGACCCGTCTGCCAGCTGCTGCCAAGGCTGGGCGCGCAGGGCACATGCAAACCTTGCAGCGGCTGTTGGCGCCGCCCACACGGAACATGGTCGGCTCGCATCGAGATGGCCAGGTTGATTTCGAAGCTGCCAAGGACCGACTGACTGTTTCGCTGGGGCAAATGGCCAGATCCGAGGTTTTTTGCAGGTTGCGGCGTGGGGGTTAAGCTTTGCGGCTTCAAACTCGCAATTTTGGCGAGTCATTGCATCATCGCCCCCCGGCACTTTATTCGCTGCCAAGCACGACATTCTCCCCTCCATCCCCCCCATCCCCCCAATCCCCCTCACCGGAGCGGGACCCCAGCCGCAGAGGTCGGGCTCGGCGCTGGGAATCTCGGAACCATCTCTGCGTTACCGTTCGGCCGTCGTCATGGGGCTGCTGCAGGCGGTGTCGCGCATGACGGTTGACAGATGCGCAGATGACAGGCGGCAAACAGAGGACACACCACCCGGGGTTGGCTAGATGGACGGAAGGGCTCCAAGGGCTGTGAACGGTGTGCAACCAACGCGACCGAGACCTCGTCACGAGGATAACTACGGAATACTCGACCGTGTTCCCTGGTTGCTCGAGCCTCAGCTGAGTCTCTTGCGTGGGATGCCTTGACCCGGCTGAGGCTCCGTGGCCTGTCCTGTAGTCGCCCCCCTCGTCTTGTCCCAGGGCAACACAACAACACCTTCGCTCCCAGATTGCTTATTCGTCGACTTCCCCAGGCAATATCCTGACTGCGTGGTACTCCCCCCGCCTGTTCCACTTGCCAAACTCCCGCTGCTAGCTCTGATAGGCAAGGCAGCGATTGCGCCATCCAGCGGGTGCCCGCCCTCCGCCCGCGCATCCCGCTTCCTTGCACATCGGACGCCGATTCGTGTCAGCCATGTCTGTCTGCCACAACAACTGAGGGGCTCTTGAGTCTCCTATATCATACCATTCCTGGGGCTGGCATCTTTTCCCTCTTGCCCCATCGCTTCCCTCTCGACTCCCACGACAGGACTTTCCTTGCGTTGCGACCGATCCCACGGTCGCCGGTCTCAGGGTTGAGCGTTGGTCCCAGCTTGGCAGCAACAAACAACAAAATCCCTTGGCTCAATCTGTGGCAACACCGAAATCCACTCTTCACCCGCACGTCACGTTTTCTGCAGTCCCTCTATTTTCATTTTTTACTTTTTGGCCTTTTGCCTTTGGTTTTGGGAATCCGGACCATTGCAGACGGGCCCTGTTCGATTTCACGGATCCCTTATATTCGACCTGTCTCCTCGCCGAATCCGCCCACGACCAATCCCAACTCAACCCCATCACCACCCAAACGCTGTCAACCCCCTAAACTAAAATACTTCTCTCCGAACCCACCCCCCGCCGCAACCGCGGAATGTCTCAACGAGCCGGCCGTCTGGTGGCCAAGGCGTTGGGCATCAAACTCCAGGACAATGACCCCTACCAGGAGCTCGACAGGCCTGGCGCCTCCATGATGTCCGACAGGACCGATCACAGCTTCGTCGAGGAACCCCCCAAGGTCCTCGACCACCTGAACACCCTGGTTCCGTCCGGGAAGGAGACCTACGACTACCTCTTCTCCCTGTTCCCCTTCCTCTCCTGGATCGGCCATTACAACTTGCAGTGGCTCATTGGAGATCTCGTTGCTGGTGAGCATGCTTGTCTCCCGGATTATCTTGCTCTTTGCAGCGCACCCCGCTCACCCACTACCCCCCGCAGGCATCACCATCGGCGCCGTTGTCGTCCCCCAGGGCATGGCTTATGCCAAGCTTGCCAACCTCCCGGTCCAGTTTGGCTTGTACTCATCCTTCATGGGCGTTTTGGTCTACTGGTTCTTCGCCACTTCAAAGGATATCACCATTGGTGTAAGTGGGGGGTTCTCCTGGCACATGTCGATTCGGCACCGCCGCTGACAACCCCAACAGCCCGTCGCCGTCATGTCTCAGCTCACAGGCGGCATCGTTGCCGACCTGGCGATTACCTTGCCCGACGTCCCAGGCCACGTTATTGCCTCGGCTCTGGCCATCCTCGCAGGCTCCATCGTCCTCTTCATCGGCCTCATCCGTTGCGGGTGGATCGTTGATGTCATCTCGCTCACTGCCCTCTCGGCCTTCATGACGGGCTCGGCCCTCAATATCGTCGTCGGCCAGATCCCCTCAATGATGGGCATCACCGGATTCTCGACCCGCGAGGCGCCCTACATCGTCTTCATCCACACTCTTCAGGGCCTGCCGCGCACAACCCTGGACGCCGCCATGGGCCTGACCGCCTTGACCATGCTCTATCTCATTAGGGCAACCTGCTCATACGCTGCGAAGCGGTGGCCGAGGCACCAGCGACTGGCCTTCTTCCTCTCGACCCTGCGAACCGTCTTTGTCATTCTGCTCTATACCATGATCAGCTGGCTGGTTAACAGGGGCCTTCCTAAAGACAAGGTCAAGTTCAAGATTCTGCTCGACGTTCCGAGAGGTGAGTTTCTTGCTTCTCTCCCCACCCCCTCGTCGAGACCACCCTGGAGGCTGACTTTGGTGATGCAGGTTTCCAAAACGCCGCAGTCCCCGTGCTCAACAAGCCCATTGCCAGCAACCTCGCGAGCTATCTCCCCGCTACCGTCATCGTTCTGCTGATTGAGCACATCGCAATCTCCAAGTCGTTCGGCCGGGTCAACAACTACACTATCAACCCCTCTCAGGAGATGGTGGCGATTGGTGTGACCAACGTGCTCGGCCCATTCCTTGGTGGATACGCCGCCACCGGTTCCTTCAGCCGTACCGCCATCAAGTCCAAGGCAGGCGTGAGAACCCCCTTTGCGGGTGTTATCACTGCTGCCGTGGTCCTCCTTGCCATCTACGCTCTTCCCGCCGTCTTCTACTATATCCCGAACGCCTCGCTCGCCGCCGTCATCATCCACGCGGTGGGCGACCTGATCACCCCTCCCAACACCATCTATCAATTCTGGCTCGTCTCGCCTCTGGAGGTCTTCATCTTCTTCGTCGGCGTCTTTGTTACCGTGTTTTCGACCATCGAGAACGGCATCTACTGCACCGTCTGTCTCTCCGCTGCGATGCTCCTGTACCGCATCCTGAGGGCCAAGGGTCGCTTCTTGGGCCGCGTGCGAGTGGCGTCGATGCTCGGGGACCACGTTGTTGGCGAGGACTCGCGCAGGCTTTCCGAGTACGGCACTTTCACCGGCTCTCCGGAGGCTCCCTTCCGCAACGTCTTCCTGCCCATCACCCACGCGGACGGCTCCAACCCGGAAGTCGAGCTCGACAACCCGTACCCCGGCATCTTCATCTACCGCTTCGCCGAAGGCTTCAACTACACCAACGCGAGCCACAGCCTGGAGTACATGACCGAGTACATCTTTGCCAACACCCGCCGGACGAGCCCGGCCCACTTCTCCAGGCCTGGGGACCGTCCCTGGAACGATCCCGGCCCGTCCCGCCGCAAGCTCAAGGCCGCCGCCGCCGCGGGTGTCGACGCAGGAACAATGGATGTCGATTCCAACCTGCCCACTCTCAAGGCTATCATCCTCGACTTCAGCTCCGTCAACCACGTCGACATCACCTCAGTGCAGCAGCTCATCGACGTGCGCAACCAGCTCGACCGGTACGCGGCGCCCGACACGGTCGATTGGCACATCGCCTGCATCAGCAACCGCTGGGCCAAGCGCGCCCTCGCCGCCGGCGGCTTCGGCTTCCCGACCATGCGCCCGGACGTGCCCCACCTCCGGTGGAAGAGCATCTTCAGCGTGGCCGAGATCGGCGGCGCCCAGAGCGCCGCCGCCGCCGCCGAGTTCGAGGACAACGAGAAGGAGCTCGAGTCGTCGACCCGCCAGCAGCACGCGAGCGACACGCTCGACCTCGAGGCCGCCATCTCCAAGAAGACGGACGGCGACCACCTCGGCAGCAGCACCAGCATGGCCGAGGGCGTCGCCCCCGTCAGGTCGGGCACGTCGGCGCCCGCCCCGGCGCCCGCCCTCAACTCGGGCCGGACAGTGGCTGTCCACGGCATCAACCGCCCGCTGTTCCACGTCGACCTGACGAGCGCGCTGCAGAGCGCCATCGCCAACGTCGAGGCGCGCGGGGAGGAGGCAGACGCCAAGCCGAGTGCTGGGTCGGCCAGTGGGGAGGCGACGGATTGAAGAGGAGGAGTGATTGGGGGGTGAGATTTACGTGGGAGTGGGGGTGAAGCGGGTTAGGATTTTTTTGGGATTTTCGATCTGTCTCGATGATCATCTGGGCGCATAGAAAGGGTGCATGATTGCATGGGTTTGGGTATCAAGGATTGGTTTTTAGGTTTTTTCTGCTTGTTTTGCATCATCTTGGAAAATACCCCATAGAGCAAGTCTTTTTGCGAAGAGAATTTTTGGATCAGAGGTTTTCATCATGGCAATACCTGTTTTAGAGTGACGAGGCAGATTTAGGGAGGGAGGAGCTGTGTTGATTGCCCCTCGCCAACTCGACGGGCCGCCCAAAAGTCGACCAGTTGCAGGGACTGGGAAACACCAAACCACCTCACGAGAAGCAGCAATATGGGTTGGCAAACACGCCAGATTTCATTGCCATTACCTTAAGTTAGAGCGAGACTCCAGCTAACCAGCTCGCTGACCAAATGTCTAGTTATTCATCACCAGGTTGGCTGCCAGCCTGACAACCCAAGCACCTCCACACCCTGGACCCCCACAAGCATCCCACTCTAGGTGGGCGCCTGACCGCCGCCACGGCAGTCACAAGACTTCAAACTGGCGCGATATCCCAATTACCGATGGTGTGTCTCTCCAGGAGCCGAGTTGAGCTGCTTGCCATGGAAAACGATAGATACGAAAAAGGTTGGTTGAAGACACGAAATCCTCCTGTGGTCCATCCTGTCATTGGACTTCCATCAGGGCAGGCCCGCCGCCTCTGATGTTAGAGTGTTGTTGTGAGTCACCGGACCGGGCCACAGGCTTCCCAGTCTCGCAGACGAGTTCTGAGCTCACAATCCACGCGCCCTCTTCTTCGAGCCGCGGGGGTTGTCCTGCTGGCTGCCTCGAGGGACCGGTCGTTTCGCACCCCTTTCAGCACCCCTCCCCCGACTGCCTCTGCCCTGGCTGCCGCGCCCCATAACGTTCTCTGGAAGCTCGGGCGTAACAAACCGCACCGTCCCCGGTCTGGAGGGGCCGGCTTGGACCGGCGGCGGCTCACTCAAGGGAGGCGTCTCGTTTCGTGGGATTCCACTGCCGCTCGTAACACCCGTGTCTTCTGTTTTGTGACTGCGCATGCGTCCGATCAAGTGACGCATGTTGGCCACGTAAGAGGATGGGGCACCGCGGACGCCGATTCTTTCCATGATTTCTTCGAGCGCCTCGATGAACTGGCTTTGGTCGGCGAGCATGTCGAGCGTCGAGTAAACAAATCCCGTGTCGTGAGCTCCCACCAGGCGGTCGTAGAGCTCTTGATGGTCAACTACCAGCTTAAGAATCCCGACGAGGGACCGGGCTGCCGAGGACCGAGCCCTTCCCGAGAGCGGACTGGAGCCACGAGAGACGAGCTTCTCAATCTTGGCTACGCAGTGCTGTATCTGTGTGATGGCCCACCCTGCATTCCGTGGGCCTCCTGCGCCTTTCCATCGATGTCTGTACGCATCAGCCCATGTTGGATCTTGCTCGGCTGCCGAAAAGGCGTTCAGCTCCCGGATGATATTGGAGGCACGCTGCTGGATCCCTCGGAAGGGGTCGACGGCTGGGTCGGACGGGCTGAGTTCACAACGAACCCACTCCGCAAAGGAGTCGGAGGCGAGGATGAGGGAGAACAGGGTGGCGCCGAGGTCGCCGCGGCGGATCAGGGAATTTCGGTTGTACGAGGCCTCGAGGTCGAGCCTGTAGGCGTTTTGCTCATAGGGGTGAATGCCGGCCAAGGCGGCGACCATTTCTCTGGCTTCCTTGACGCGGGCGGCACTGGGGGATACAAGCTCGCTGTCGGGTTCGGAGAAGTCGCAGCGGAGGTTGTCGGCGAGGATGCCCAGACCGAGCTGGGATATTTGATCGTAGGGGTCCCCGAGCTCCTCGGGATAACCCAGCTCTGTCAGGGTAAGCTCCGCCTCGGGGTCGTGGTCAAACAAGACTTGTTTGGAGATCTTGTCGAAGAGCCAGATGAGATGTTTGCAAGGGCGCACGTGTCGGAACCTGGCATCGGGACACTCGCACCTCGGAGCCGAGAATCGCCCACTGTCCCGGGCGCCGATCCGAACCGAGCAGGGGACTACTTCATGCATCTGGAAGGCATAAAACAGGCCACCGTCGGCGCTGGGGTCCTCCTCCCGGATGCCGCAGAACTCGAGAGAGATTTGAGGCGATTCGTTGGAGGCGGTCTGGCTGAAAAGGCCCTGGGCAACCTGGCGTGTCCTGGGAGAGAGGCGCGAGAGGTTGTACTTGAGCCCCGTTGGAGCGGACACGACGTCTGTGTCCTCGTCGTCCTCGTCATCCTCGGCCTCCCAGTCGCTCGAGTCCGAGGGGTGATCGGGGCCAGACATTGAAGGAGCCCCGTGTGCTGATTGCAGTCGGCTGTGGTGCTGGGAGACTGCTGATTTACCCTCGAGTGAAAGTCTGCTCATTCCTGTGGTTGGCGACAGGGACATCGGAGCACATGAGGCGGGGGCCGGGGTAGGAAGGAGAGGGAACGCGGTGGTAGGTAAGAAGTAGGGAGTGAGGGTGGAGAGTGGGGGTGGGGAGTGATGGAGGGAGGGCAGAGGGAGCAGGTAGGTATATATCAAAGGCAACAAGGCTGAGGGAAGCAGGTGGATCGAAAACAGCTCTAGCGTGGGGGTGTGGAAGTAAGAAGGATCTTCACGACTCGGAGGGACCCCTTATATGTGAAGTATGTGGACGCGGAACACGCCCAGAACAGGCACCTGGCGGCCACGAGACGGAGAGCGAGTCCAGGATGCTGGCCCGCCGGTGGACCAACGGGTTAGGTGGGTGAAGAGTGTACATACCCGGACAAGGCACGGGGCTGTTGGTTGGCACACATCCATACTTGGCTTGGCCGGGAAGGGGACGAGAGACGACACGGCCAGGAATGGGCGGGCACTCGGCCGGCGCAATCCGCAGTCACCATGGGCCAAGAACGGGGCCAGCAGCATCATTCACAGCCCGGCCACGGCGTCGCGTGTTGGAAGCATCGCGTTCCGTCCTCTGGGCCGAGCCCCTATTTCTGCTTGCACCTTGCATGCAGCCTCTCTGCCGGGCCAAGGGGGGGAGGGATAGAAGGATGGTAGGCAGCCTCTCGCTGCTGGAGGCTAGGAGGGTAGCAAAGGGCGGGAGGGGTGGGTGGGGGGGGGTCTTGCTGCACGATCGAATTGCGGCGCAACGGCAACGAGCGTATAGAGAACCACAGCCCGAGAGGCACTGGCCTCGGTCATTTCCAAGCGTCCCTTTTCGACGGCACCGTCATCGACAAAACACACAGATTGGCTGTCGGCGAGATGAGCAACAAGAGCAACAGTTAAGTTGGCGGTGAAAAATGAAACGGCACAACGGGTCGAAAGGACCTCAAGGCCCGAAGGGTCCGGCGGCGTGGAAAAGGGGAATGGGGGAAGCCACGATCATGACCCAGGCAGGTACGAACCAACGCACGGCGGCGGCGGGGAGGTGGTCGGTACCTCCTGCCTGTCTGCCATGATGCGCGTGTGGGTGTGCCTGCCTGCAGTTGTCATGAGCAATGTTCAATGGACAAGGGAAGAGTCAAGAGTCAAGAATCCACCCACTCCGAGTCACTCCAAAGTCGCTCACTCATTCGCTCACTACCATCATGGACTGGGGCCATGTCCTCGGCGCCCTCCATGCCTGCCCTCCACACCCTCCACCTTCCGCACCCGCCGAAAGAGGAGAGTGCAACCCGGCAGCCGCGAGACTTGGCAGGCAAGGGCGGGCAACAATTTGGAATGTGCCTTGCCCATGCCAGGCCCAACAGGGAAGCGGTCACGATGGCGAAGCACCGTTGGCAATCGCCGCCTGAAACCCGCCAGACGAGCCCGCAAAACGTCCATGATGGCAGGTTTTTTTTTGGAGGTGAGGTTGCACTTTGCTCGCGTTGGCTGCACGCCACACAGTGATGTGCAGTCGTGCGGTGGTGCATTGGTGTGGTGGTGGTGGTGGGTGTGTGTCGTTAGCCAGTGGCGGATGCAAGCGCCAGTGGGCCAGGGCCCAAGCCAGGCCCGTTCTCAAGGCCACTCAACCCCGGATTGGCCTGTGCAACGACACCGCCACGGCGGGCAGGGAGACCCCAGCGAGACCCTCAGCCCTGCAGCCTTCGGCAGGTTTCGTCCCATTGGGGGGGATCCGCCTCATCTGCAAAGCCCCACGACCAAGCATGACCCGTGAAAGCCTTGCGCCATCTCTCGTCCCTATAAGAAGTGGATGCGGCCGCTTTTCGCGGCCAGGTCCCCAGTTTTTGCCTGTTTCTTTGCCCATAGGTACCAGGCCAGGTATCCTGCCGTTTTCTCGACATGGAACGCTTCGCCTACTAGCGGCTCGACCTGGCCGCAGAAGGGCCTCCCGCCCCGTTTTCAGAGCTGTTCTGAGTCGACGCAACCCGTTCCCGCCGTCCAAAGCCCTCGAGACGTCCGCGACCATCGCGATCCAGGCCACCAAGCCGCCCAGGAAGGGGCGCATTCAGAATGTTCCAGACAGCAGCCGACCCGACGGCCCTCGTGCCCGACCACCTCTTGCTGCCGCAATGTTTGCGGGCTCGATCCTGCGCATCAGGCCCCGGGCGCTGCGGCGGTCAGACCCAAGCTCATTCATACGATGCACGGCAAGGGACCCAGCTTCGCCTCGCCGGGAAGAGGGCTGGCTAACAACACGGTCAGCCACTGTTGGTGCCGCCGCCGGAATTTTAACCCCCGAGCCTCCATCGTGCCGTCTGCGCATGGCGGCCTGGACATATCCAGGATGTCATGGGCGACCAGCGGAGTAACCTCGGACAGTGACTGTGATTTGTGCCCCCGCGGTGACATGGTTGCGGCATGGTCTGGCACGGGGCCGTCGTCAACGGCCTGTGCGACAGTCGCTTATCGCGCCAAAGACGATCCATTTCCTGGCCCGACTGTCGAACTCCCTGGATGCTATTATTATCAGCTCAGGGATCGGTTCAGGCTGCCTCTGTCCCCAATTCCCCGCACCATTGCGGCCGTTGAATAGGGGCCTGTATGAGATAGGGGGCTGTCTTGAACCTCAGGGGCAGCCAAACGGCTGAACGCCAACTCACTGCTGCTAGTTTTGGTTCCGTGCTGCGCATGTCTTGCCAACCGAAGCCGCGAGACCAGATACTCCAGACCGGTGACCCCCTTTTACCCGTCATCTCAGGGGTAACGAGGATGCTGCGCCGCAAGAACCGTGCGGCCGAAATGCTGGAATCCCAACCACACAGCCAATGGCGGCTTTTGACCGAGCCCTCCTCGGTCAGCTTCCGGAGGACTCTTTCTCGGAACCAGCAAGCATTCGCGTCTCATTTGCGAGTTATCTGCCATCTCATCTCCTCTCCGTGTTGGATCACATGCCACGCGCCGTTGCCTCTGGGGGAGGGCCTCCTCATTCGGCCGCCGGCTCCTGCCCGTGCCTCGCGGGAGCGCCCGAATCCTTGAGCAACGATAACCTCAGGATCGGGTTCGTGTAACGAGCGCGAGCGTCAAAACTTGGTCGCCGTTCCTAACAGGTACCTTTTCATGTCTTTAGCAGGGCTGTCCTCAGCCAGACATCGAGACGGTGTTGGTTTTGCGGAACACACCCTTGGCAACGAACAGCATTGCATCAATTTGTCATAGGGACTCAGCCTCGCAGCCTGGCGTAAAGTCTGGGGGTGTCCAGACAGCGGACACCTCCAATATCCGTTCGTGGACCCCGAGCCCTGGCACCGGCAGGCAGGCCGGTCTAACAGGGGCGGTGCAGGGCCTGAAGGTCGACCACCCACCATGGCGCCGCGCAGCCCCAGCGTCGTGGGAGTTTCTTCTTTGCCTGGGCTTGTAAATGTAGGTTCAGACGGATGCAGGATGCATGCCCATGACACATGATACGCCCATTGCCTCACTTTAGGCACCAAGGCACCCATCTCATCTGAAGTGAGTCAAGCTTCCCCGCCAGCAAGCCGTCTAGTGATCGCCGCGCGCTTGTTTGATGGCCTTCGTGCACCGCCCGGACCGTTTTCTCTGTCCTCTATTTGTACTGTATGACCTGTACGGGGGTGGATCGATGTAGGTATGTAGTTAATCATGTCGTTCGGCACCAGGGTCCCGCATTGATCCAGACGGGAAGAGACCTCACCCCCCCTTCCCCCCCTTTCCGCCCACCAACCCAACCCCCGGCTTGGCCCCCCTCCTCGCCTAGCTCACATGATTTCCCGTCGCCGGGTGGCTATCCGTTTTCTGGCCGCAGTCTCGGGACCAGTAAGAAGCCTGCTTCTGTATTCGGCCTGTCTCCACTTCCCGCCGCCAGAGTCGTGTTTTGTCGTGTCGTTGGTGATGCTGCGATGGGCCACGCGAGGCTGTGCCTGTTTAGCTTCATGTATGTCTGTCTGGTACATGCTCAACTCAGTCATTCTTGCTTCTTCAAACTACTTTCCTTTTTTTTTGGGCTACCTGACGTCAGCGGAGGGAGCCGGCCTGCGGTATTTTCTGTCCCTCTCTCTTCGTCTCACGCTCTGGTCGTTGCCTTACTGTCATCACCCCATCATGCAAGCCTCGAAACGGGCGCAGGCAGGCAGGCAGGCAGGCAGACAAACCCACAAGGCGGGCTTAGAAAGCAGGCGGCGGCGGTGAGGCGGGTAGGCAGGCAGGCGGACGTGCATGCAGCGGCAGACGCCCCGTTGGCTTGGGGTTTGTTCTGGTGATGCTGACCACCACCTCACTACCTCATGCCTCGAATCTCATTGTTACACGTTGGAGTGTGGCTGCTTGGGGTGTATCCAGGTCATGAGACGTGTAGGCTCGGATATGGAGTACATCAGGAGGTACTCGGTGCATGGCAGGCGCACAACCAAGGCCCCTTGATGGCACGCGCATGATCCCCAGCCCCGGGGACATTTGCCAGCGGAGGCGGGACGAATTGATGGCCGACCATGGCAGAGCTTGACCAAAGACCGAGTCCGCATGCACAAAAGACACTCACATTGGAAAGCAAAGACGTCAACCTCATACTCCTGTATTGCTGCAAGGCAAGAGAGAAGCTAACGAACAAATGCTATACTGTAATGTACCCTCGACACAAAGCCATCAAAAAAATGCAGCGTAGTCAAACAAACCATAAGAAACAACCAGACAACCCAACCCAAAGTCCATCGGGGCACCGTCTCCAAGCCATCACCCCTCAAGCCCGCCAGAAATAGAAACCAAGCCATGTGTACAGAAAACCCGTTAACGCCAACCACGAATTCCTCTCAACTCTAATCCAGCCTGGTGAAGCCACCCCCTCCTTCGTCCTTCCACTCCGCCCGGATCCTAATGGCCCGCTAGGTAGCCCCCCCTTCATCCCACAACAGACCCGTCGACCGCAGAGCGAATCACCGCGGGGAAGGCGGGAGAGTCTGTCCAAAGAGTGGGCAGGAGGGCCGCCAGGACAGGAGCCTGGGATAACCAAACCGAAGGAAAAGTGAGGAGGGGGAGGGATAGTAGAGGGAGGAAGGGTATTGCCTGAGGAAGGATGAAATTCCTGCCAGAAAGATGCATGCATTATATGCAATATAATGGACGCTCGCTCCAACCAGCAAAAACATCACCGCCCGTCGTCAAGACCCGACCAACAGCGACACTGGTGACCCCAAACCCCATAACTCCTCCTTTCCACCGCAATAGAGAGTGTTGGAAAGACTTCCCCGTTTTCCGCAACGCCAGACATGCAGAATGCAGCTCGTCTAAATCGGTAATGACATCTCGGGCCAGAAACGTCGGCTGGCGAGAGAAGTGTTGTGTGTGTGTCATATCGTCGTAACTCGTCAACATCGGACCCATTAGACCGCCCCGTGAGAAAGCGGGGGGGAAGCGGCAGAGCCAAAGACACCCGATATGTTGTCGTCGGCTCAGCACGCACCGCTAAGCTTCCGCGCGGCAGACGCGGTGGGCGAGACGTTGCCCACGCTCCCGACGCGTCCGCTGGTCTTGCGAACGCCAGCTTCCCGGACGGCACCGCTGGCGGCGGGGCGCTTGGGCGAGCTGCTGGAGCCGCGGACCTTGGCGAGGACGCCCGAGGCCGAGGTGGCGCGCTGGACCTGATCGTACGACTTGGTCTTTGCGTTGGCCATGCCCATGTTCTCGATGTCGTTGGACGCGTCGTTGTCGATGAGCTGGTAGGCGGCCGTCGTCACCTGGTGGCTGACGGCCCGTTCCCGGCGGTCCGGCGAAACCGACGCGGAGGCCTTGCGTTGCTGATGCTGGCGCATGCGCAGATTCCGCTCCTCATCCGACTCGTTCCCGCGCGAGCGGCGCACCGACGTGGGTTCCTGCGCATCCCGCTCGGTCCTGGGCTCCTCCTCGACTGTTGGCACCGCGCTCGTGCTGCGGCTGTAAGGGTGATGACGATCCGAGCCACCGCGCTGGTTCTTCCTGGGCTGACCGGGGGTCGGGGCCGGGAGGTAGTCCTCTTGCACTCCGATGGTGTTGTCGTGCGCGCGGTCTTGCTCAATCTCGCCGAGGGGTGTCCTCGCAGATCCCTTGTTGGGGGGTGTCGACGTGCCGTTCTTGCTGGCGCTCCGCCCGAGGTGAGCCTTCTGCATGGCGCGGATGGGTGTGCTCGGCTGGTGGTTGCCGTTGCTCTGGCTGGCAGCGGCAGCGAGGGCCGCCTCCTTGCGCAGCTTGCGCTCCAAGCGTTCCTCGACCCACCACTCCCGGAAGGTCCCTTGGTTCAGGTGGAGCCAGTGCTGTTGAGGGCCAACGACCATGCCCGGGCGCATGAAGCGCATGTAGGAGATGATCTCGTTGGCGGTGAAGCCGTGGCGGTAGATCAGGTAAGCACCGATCAAGCAACCGGTGCGGCCCAGGCCGGCCTTGCAATGGACCGCGATACCCTTCTTCTTGACCGTGATCATCTCGTGAGCCATGCGGATGAACTTGCGCACCATGGACAGCGGCGGGCAGGTGCCGTCCTCAAAGATCATGTCGATGTGTTGAATACCGAGGGCCTCGAAGTACGAAGAATCGTAAAGGACCGAGTTGAGACGAACGACGAGGCCAATGCTCCTCTCGGTGAAATGGTTGAGGACATTCTTGAAGGGCTGGGCCAAGGTGGGATGCATATCGACCTCATCGAGCGTCTTGGGCAGGGCCAACCAAGCGTCGGTTCCCTCGATGGTGCGGGCCGAGGGCGTGCTCTGAGGCGAAGCAAAGGCCAGGAAGTGAGGAGTGATCCAGTTGAAGTCGCCCTGCTCGACGCGCTCAAAGCGCTCATACTCATCCAGGTCGAAGTTCTCGAGGACGCAGCAGCCCTCCTCCTTGGCCTTCCAGACACCATACACGACATCCTGCACGGTGATGCCGTAGTCTGCTTGACTATAGCCGGCGTCTCTGAAGGGCATCAGGGGCGGGTCGACTTGTGCCACTGGGGCCAGGGCGAGGTGGGGCGGCCACGACTGGATGAGCACCATGTAACAGGCCAGAAGGCACGAGGCATTGGCGCGGCCTAGGCGTCGTCGTCAGCAAAAGGGAGCACAGCACAAGTGGAGCAAGGCCGCAATAGGAGCACATACTGCGCGGGTCAGCCCGGCTCCAAAACACAATGGGCCGGTCCTTGTTCTCCTTGGCACCCAGGATCTCGTGAAACTGCAGCGCGAAGCGGTAGAGGTGGCCAATATGGAGCGGGCCAAAGTCATGGTGGAAGGCGTTGTACAGAAGGGTGTCGTCTACGGTGAAGTAGAAGGGCTGCTTCTGGCGGGGGGTGCTGGCGGGAGACTCGAGCGATCGCTGCGACCGCTTGCTCGGCGAGCGCGGCGTCGGATCAGGGTAGGGGAAGATTGTGTTCGCATCGGGAGTCTCGACGTAGGCGGCGAGATACAGACGGTCTGTGACAGTTAGCGCCGTAATGGGAGAAGAGGCGAGTGCGAGGTGGGATTTGATAGCAATGCGATGCCTCATTGTTTTGATGCGACCCGAGCGCCTCGACCAACAATGCAACCTAAAACAACCCAACACCCACAACGGACGCAGAGGCATCGCAGATGATGCGACCAGGCGCGGAAAGGCGCCCTTCTCCAACGTACCTGGAATGTACTCGATAATCTGCCCCAGATTACTGGGGTGGCGAGCAGAAGGAGCCATGGCGTCGTAGAGGCGCGGCGCTTGCGTGGAGGATGAACGAGGGAGGTGCTGCTCTGGTCGGGGGCATGTAACTGGGGGCTAAACAATTGTGGTTCTGGTGCAAGCCGTTTCGGTGCTTTGTTGTGTGCAGCTTGTCTGCCTCAGTGGGCGAGGCAGGGACAGTGTAGGTCGACGGCTGGGGAGTGAAGAATCGAGGCAGGTGAACGCGAGGGTGGCAGGGGCAGGAACAATAGGATTTATTGATCTCGCCAGCAAAATGTTGATGCACACAGGGTCGCAAGCCAGAGAGCTGTGGCGGGTGCAGGCGGTGTCGGCGACGGATGCAATTGGGAAAGAGGGCATGCGGGCAAGCGATGCTGGCGGGCGAGGTTTTGTATGGGTACAGGTCACAGCTGTTTTTGGCTGTTTTTGGTTGTTGTTATGGCCAGACCCGGCCCATCTCCAGCGACGGCGGTCGCTGTCCAATCAGCGCGGCGTACTCTATTCCTGGAGGCCCGTCGCTATGGCAACACGTCTGGCCCTGAGCTAGCTGGCCGCTGTGGAGACCTGCCTGCCTGCCTGGACAACCCCATCGTCCGGCTGGCCCCACCCAGGCCGCCCAGAACGGCCACAGCTGCCCCATGGTGGGGCAACCGCTGGAATCTGAGCCTCGTCATCTGCCGCCGCCGCAGCCCAACACTGAGGATCCAACCAGCCCCGCCGCAGCCAGAATTGTTGTTGTTGCCAGCGCCGCCATGGCGACCGATGCGACGCCCACGTTTCCTTGCGCCCTGTACGTCACACTGCAGCATGGCTCCACGATGCCCCCCCTTCCCTTCCTGGTCACCCCCCCTCCCTCCAGACACTCGCTGACCGCAGACGACTGGCTGCCCCGCCTCGCAGAACCCTCGACGTGCCCTTCCCCGATGCGCGCCTCGCCTCGGTCGCGCTCCAGGCGCTGAGAGTCGACAAGGAGCTCTCGTCCCTCGTGGCACGCGACCTCTCCGTCGTCGTCGGCGCCGAGGGCTCGACGCCCGCCCACCCCACCGTCCTGCGAGTTGAGTACAAGGCCGCCACGAACCGCATGCTGCGCGTCGCCGTCAACTCGTTCCTCGAGAGCCTGGCGCTGGTGCTGGAGGTGCAGGCGGAACTGGATGTAGACGTGTTGGGGGAAGGGCAAGCACAGGAGGGAAGCGGATGAGGGTCTGCGCAGAGATGCGATCGAGTAGCGCCCCCTCGCTGAGCCGCGCCCCCAAATGTTCACCCTCCCGACCGCCCGCGCTGCCAACCCTACTCAGCCTGGGGGAGATGAACTGTGACGAGGCATCGTGGCAAATCATGGCATAAAGCTGGAATGAAAGACCGGTGCGGCAACGAAAGCACTCTGGTGACAATAGGTAGTTGGCCGGGAGACAGCGTGACTCATCCGCTCCGCTCTGGGAGATATCACGCCTCCAGAGCTGGTATCATGGCTTGAGATGGTGATCCACGAGCCACAACTAGGTACCTATTTAGGCCGGCCATCCAGGCATCCTCATCGCCTGCTCCTTGCTCACAACTGCTCCTGCTTGACGTGCCGCGCCGGCGAGCCGGCCTCGGCCTCGGCCTCAACCTGTCGTTGCAGTTCCTCATCCAAATTGAGAGAATCCTCCTCATCCACGTGCCCATTAGCCTCAGGCGCTGCCTTGGGCGTCTTTGGGCGGTGCTTAAACACCTTGATCAGGCCGTCCTGCCCTGCGCTGACCATTGTGGCGCCGTGTACGTCCACCGAGAAGCACACCCCCTTGTGCGCACCCTCGATCCGCTGGATCACTCGCTTGCTCCTAACGTCCCACATGACGATGTCGCCGTCCTCGCTGGCCGATGTGATGAAGGCTTGGTGTCGTGGGCCTTCGTGGTCAGCGTCTTCCTCCCTGACGCCGTCGTCGGCATCCGTGAGCACGCCGAAACAACCGCCGATCGAGAATCCCTTGTTTGTATGGCCCTGGTACGTCTTCTTGACGGAGCCCGAGACGTAATCCCACAACCGGATGGAGCTGTCGAGGCTGAAAGCCAGCACGAACCGGCCGTTGGGACTGAAGCAGACGTTGGTGACGGCGGGGTTGTCCTCGTGAACGAGGGTGCGCAGACACTGCCCGGTGGATGTGTCCCAAACGCGGCTGCGAGACGCGCACTTGGTTAGCCGTTGCCTCAGGGGAAAACACACAGAGAAATAACCGGCACACTCACATCAACCCATCCGTAGAGCAGCTGACCACCAGCGTTCCATCCCTACAGAAATCCACGCCGCTCACAGGGTCACTGTGCGCCGGCAAACTCCTCATCAGTCTCCCCGCCCTGACATCCCAGAGGAACACAGCCTCGTCATAGCTCCCGCTCACTAGGATGTTCCCCTTGGGCGAGAAGGCCAGGCAATACACATAGTTGTGGTGTCCCAGCAAGGGGCCCCGCCCCGTCCTGCCGCCCCGGATGCCCTCGCCTGGAACACCAACCCGCGCTCTCC
Source organism: Staphylotrichum tortipilum (assembly GCA_033296695.1). NCBI lineage: Eukaryota > Fungi > Ascomycota > Sordariomycetes > Sordariales > Chaetomiaceae > Staphylotrichum > Staphylotrichum tortipilum. Next base: position 9,113 of record MU855470.1, on the reverse strand, counting down.
TGCCTCCCCTTCCTCTCGCCGCCCCTTTCATGACCAGCTCAACGGCTTCCCCGGTATTATCCCGCCGCCCGACCGCATGCGCCGGGCTGCCTGTCACGCGATCCCACAACCTGATGGCCTTGTCGTCGGACCCCGTAGCGAGGGTGTTGCTGTCGGGTGCCCAGGCAAGGCACGACACGCCGGCCATGTGGCCGACCAGGGTCTCGAGGTGGGCGCCCGTGTCGGCATCCCAGATCTTGGCGGTGCCGTCGGCCGAGGCCGAGGCGATCCACCGGCCGTCGGGAGAGATGCGGACTTGGGATATGGCGCCCGTGTGGCCTTGTAGGAGGAGATGGGGGCGGTAGTCGGGACGGATGGGTGGCTGGGGGGGAGACTTGTCGTGGGGGGTTGGCTCGGCGGGAGAGGGCGAAGAGAGGCTTCCAGTTCGAGAGCGGGAGTGGGAATGGCTGCGACTTCCGGAAACCGATCGTGAGGGGGAGCGAGAGTATGAAGCGCTGCGGGAGCGTGAACGCAGGCGTCGTGATCGGGAGCGGGAGCGGGAGCGGGATCGGGAGCGCGAGGCAGATCGAGTGGGAGATCGGGTTCGAGATCGGGACCTGGACCTGGATTCCGATCTTGAGGCTGATGGCGAGGAGCGGTATCGCCGTCTTTCATCGCCATCGTCCCCTGTGGGGGTTCTGCCCCTGCTTCCGCTGCGAGAGCGACTGCTTGGAGGGCCGCGGCGGATGGAAAGGCTCTGCTCGGCACCGCGGCGGTTGTGTGGCGGGGAGCTCTGTTGCGCGCCGTTGGGCGACCCGTAGCGCGGTGTGGACTCGAGGCTGTCATCGTGCAGCCTGCGTCGCTTGGAGGGCGGCTCCGCAAGGGGGGTTGCAGCAGCCGAATCGGGCTGCGACATGATGGCGGGTTGATAGCTGGGCCGTGTGGTGTGTACGGTGTGGTGTGGTGTGTGGTGCTGGATTCTTGGGATCTCCGCGAGAACCCTGCAGGCTCGTCGCGGTGGGCGCGTCAAATGTCGCCTGGGGTGGGTGCTGAATTTAAGTGGGACTTGGGCTGGCCAGCACGCTGCTCTCTGCCGATTGGCCAATGCAGCCCAAATCCCTCCCACCCTCAGCGCAGCTGGGATCAGGCACTTTTAGCGTAGTGGTCAGGCGGCCTGACACAACTGGGAACTGGGGGGAGGGGGCAGGCAGTCAGGGAGGAGGGGATAATAATGCAGCACTCCACTCTGAGCCGCCCACTTCATGAAATCATCTGGATTCATCTGTTCATCTTAAGTCTCTTCTCCCCAGGCCTGTTCTTGCGCACTGACACTTCCCGTCCGACCCGGCTTGTAAGACGCTGCTGGGGCGTTGATATTCTTTATTTACTTTCACATGCTTGCAGGATAGCTGCCTCCAACTGCCGAATTCCCCGCTGCAGCGCTGTTGGCACTTTGTTTGGCGACTGAGTACACGCAGTTAGGCCCACGCGACTCGGCAGAACAACCCACCCGCCGACCCCTTCTGCAGGGCATCGCGAACGACAAGCATCATCCTCCCGCAACCTCTTGCTCGTCTCGGGGAATATATAGGTGGGTACAATACCCGTACAGCACAAAAGGCCCTTGGTCCGCTTGGACAGCTGTAAACTGCCTGTCCCCGGGTCAACCACACCTGCTGCTTCCCTGCTCTCGGCCCAGCCCTGACCCTCCCGCTCACCACCCACCCTTCCAGACCAAGATGGAAGACCCACCACCCGAAATCAACCTGGTCTCGCTCAACTGCTGGGGCCTCAAATACATCTCCAAGCTCCGCCGAGAACGTCTGTCTGAGATTGGCCGCCAGCTTGCCATCGCCAGCCCCCAGCCTCACATTGTCGCCCTCCAGGAGTGCTGGACCGAGGAGGACTACCTGAGCATCCGCCGCCAGACCCGCTTCATCCTGCCCTATGGCAAGTTCTACCACAGCGCCGCCCTCGGCGGCGGCCTGGCCATCCTGTCGCGCTGGCCCATCGAAGAGAGCTCCATGTTCCGCTACCCCTTGAACGGCCGCCCGACCGCCTTCTGGCGCGGCGACTGGTACGTTGGCAAGGGCGTCGCCTGCGCCAAGATCCGCTATGGCCCAGCCCCGAAGCAGGTCATTGAAGTCTTCAACACCCACACCCACGCCGACTATGAGGGCGCGAGGCCGGACAACTCGTACAGTTGCCACCGCGCCGCACAGTCCTGGGAGATTGCCAAGCTCATGCGGGGAGCTGCCGAGCGTGGCCATCTGGTCCTGGCCATGGGAGACTTCAACATGATCCCCATGTCGCTCGAGCACCAGCTCGTCACCAATGTGTCCGCCGTGCGCGACGTTTGGCGTGTCCTGCATCCCGACAGCTCACTCGGGCCATCCCATCACTTGGCCGAGCAAGCCCGCCGCCGCCCGGTCCCCACCGCCGAGTTCAACATCCAGGAGAACGGCGCCGCCTCGGACGGCCCGTACAACACATGGCGATGGAGCAAGTCGCGACAGAATCTGCTGGGGCCGGGGAAACCCCCCGTTCCCGTGTCCCCAGACACTCCTGGTATGTCTATCTGCCCCCTGTTTAGTTGTCGCCACCCCTGTTGCTGACAATCCCCTCAAGATCCTCTCGGCAAGCGGCTTGACTACATCTTTGCCGGTGCCGGCGACATCCACGCCCTCGGCGGCGGCTGGGTGGTCAAGCGCGCCAACGTCGGCATGATGATGCGTCACCCCGTCCTCAGCTGCTCGCTGAGCGACCACTTCTCCGTCGAGGCCACCCTCACCTTCCACCCGCACCACCAGCCGCCCCCCTCTCCCTCTCCCGACTCCGACGCCAACCGCCGCGAGTCCTCCATCACAGCCACCGCCACCCTCCAGACGGCGCAGCAGCAGCAGCAGTACCACCAACCACCTGACGAGTCCATCACCGCCGCCGCTTCCCCGACCACCGAAAAGTCCCGCACCGACTCGGCCGTCCACAACGGCGCCTACCTCCAGCTGCAGTCCCCGGCCCCGAGCTCCACCAACATCCTCGACACCACCTACCAGGCCCAGCTCGACACCTTCCTCGACCCCTCCTCCTCCGATGCGGACGCCCTCCCCGCCGACGCCTACGACGCCGTCCTCGCCCTGATCCGCTCCTACACCGCCCGCGAGGAGCGCCAGCTGACCTGGCGCGCCCGCCACTTCTTCGCCGCCCTCGCCGTCGCCATCGCCTGCCTCGTGGGCGTGTGGTTCACCCCGTCGGGCAATAACTACATCTCGTTCATCCTCGTGCTCGTCAGCAGCCTCAGCCTGACGGCGGGGACCGTGGACGGGCTGATGGCGCTGCTGTTCTTTAGGAGCGAGCTGAAGGCGCTCAAGGAGTTTGAGTGGGAGGTGCGGAATGCAAGGGCCATTTCCTTTGGCGGAGGTGTGGAGGAAATCGAATTTCAGGACGGTCCCAGTGGCAAGAGGATTCAGTGAGGCAGACGAACGGACGATGAGAGAGCGGGTTGGATATGTGCTTGTTGTGCTGGCCATTCGAGCCACCATCTTGTCTCGCATGTATCAAAAATCTATAACTATCTAGGCGCCTCTCCCTTGTCTATCATATTTGGCCGTACGATATAAGATTTGGTTGGCATGTCAAAACGTGGCCGAGAATTGGCAAACACAATGGTTTAGTCGCCCGCCGCAGGCGCATCTCCCGCCTCAGTTCCCTGCTCCAAGAGCCTGCTCCCTGGGCAGGCTTCAGGACATCCCTGATCTCCTCGAATTGTATTCGTGTCCCAAGAAAACAGCATTCCTTTCTGCTGCCCATCGTCACCAACACCCACCACCTCGTTGAGACCACCCAATCACAGTCCTCCTTCTTTGGCAAAACCCTCAAGCTCGGCCAACACCTCGCGCAAACTGGGCCGCCCAAACGGATTCGACCACCGCCCACTCGCCTTCTCCTCATCCCGCCGCTCTAGGAACCGCCGCGCAACCTCAATCTCCGCCCTCCACCACTCCCGCGCAACCTCGAGCACGTCCTCGGCCGTGCTGCTCTTCCGTCCCCGCAGGGCAAGCCTACTGCCCTGCCTGATGACTAAGCTCGACAGCACATCCCGCCTGCCGCTCGTGCACCGGTCAATCAGGTCCCGCAGCGACGGCGGCGTCAGCCGGTAGGTCGGGAACTCAATGTCGGGCTCGTAGCGGTACGACTGCCACACGGCCGCCTTCTGGGGCGCGCTCTGGCCCTCAAAGATGCACCACAGCACGCGGCCGAGCATGTACACCATGGCGGCTTCCTGCTCGGACTCGTCCAGGGCGAGCCAGGCGATGTTGTAGTTGGGGTAATCGTATGGCCGACGAGAGAGGTAATCCTCGGATGCCTGCAAGACATCCCACCCAGGGAGAAGTTTATCGAGGATGGAGACAAAAGCAGCGCGGGTTTCCCCTGGTACCAGGTTCGGCCCTGGGCCGCCGTCCTCCACCTCGTCGCTGGCGAGGATGCGCACGTATTCCACGGCGTTGACCTCGGGAGCCGCAAACTCGCACCACACGCCCCGCTGCTCAAAGTCTACCATAACAATGTCTCGCGAGGCCGAGAAGAGGACGTTGTCGAGCCGGAGGTCCGGATAGAACATACGGCCACGTTCGCGGACGTGGGCGACGGCCGAGGTGAGCTGTGTGGCCCATTTGAGTTGTTGCTGCAGCTCGAGGCGGCCATGGATCCGCAGCACGGGGAGGGTGTCGCGGAGGCTGCCGGGCTCGTGGAGAGGGAGGATGAAGCCGACGACTGCTGTCTTCCCGCCGAACAGACAGCGCTTTGTAACGAGATACTCGGGCCGCGAGATGACGTTGGGGTGTGGCGGCATCTGCAGCAGGTTGCGCAGCTCTACGAAGAGGTACTTGGTGCTGCTCGACAGAGCCTTCATAATCCACAGCTTCTCGGAATCCCCCGCCCCTTGCTTCCCCCGCACGCGAACAACACACACACTGTCGTGCAGCTCGTGGACGATCCTCACGCGCGAGATGTCGATGGCCTCGGGGAGGAGTTCAGGGGGGACCCCAATATGTTCGTCCAACTTGGCCAAGCCGAGCAGCTGCCTCTCCACGTAATATGTCGGGACGACCGAGACCTTTGTCTTGCGAATGTCGAACGAGAGGGACTCGAAGATGAAGCGGGAGCCGAACGGCAGGCCCTCACATAGCGATGCGTACCCGTCGTAGCCGAGCTCGAGGCTCCAGGCCTGAAGCGTGCGCACGATGTATCTGGAAATGCCGAGTCGCCGCAGCCTCGGGCCATCCTTAGTGTGGAAGGCAACGTTCAGGTCGAGCAGTTTGCGGAGCAGGGGGGAGCCGACCGCCTCTTCGGGGACGAAGGCGTCAATGCGCAGCGGCGCCAGGTCGGCGGCGAAAAGGGGCACGACGTAGTACTGGGTACCCAGGCCGGTGCAGCCGTCGACCCTCCAGAGGGGGTTCAGGGGGAACTCGAGGCTGTCGATGCGGTTCTTGGGATTGAGCTGGGACTCGGCCCAAGGCACTTCGGCCGGGGGCTGTGCCGCACGTGCTGTCAACGACGGCGGGTTCTGGACGAAAGCGGCTGTAGGATGGATGACATCGTGGATCGACGCCGCGTTGAGCTCCATGGCCGCGGCAGGAGGAGGGAGGGGTGGCAAGGGGAAGCCGGCGAGCCAAGCTTGCACGATGTGACGCTGTTGGCAGAAACTGGCGCCGACGAGCGGAGGACTGAGCCGTCGACGATTCTCGGGGGCTTTGGGGGAGGTGGGAAAGCTAGAGGAGAGCGCCTATCCCAGGGGCAGCTGCCCGGCAGGCTAGCCACGTACTCACGGCTGCAACTGCCCGTCTCATCCCTGAACCTCAGAGGCAGAGCCACGAGAGGGCAGGTGAGATGGACACCCGCGATGAGAGCTGAGAGCTAGAGGGAGTTACAGGGAAGTATGTGCGACTTCCTCCGGCGGATGCCCCAAGCCGACCGGGCCGGCCCAGCTCAGCTTTCTTTCCCGCTCGAGTCCCGAGCAAGGCTGCCGCTGCTGCTTTTGTCTCGACCAGACTAGCGTTGCGGCGGTTGAAATGGCGGTCTGCCTACAAGTGCCATGCGCCCTGCGGGCGAACCTCGTCCAGGGCGGCTGCGTGCAGCGTCGGCAAGAGAGGGCGCGCGGGGCACTCCACCGCAAGGGTCGATCCCGAGCAGCCCACGATGCAGGGAAGCCTGTCCGATTGGCTTGTTGTTTTGCGTCAAGGCCGGGATTCCGTGACAGTTGGCGGGGAGCGAGGGGGCCGAGGGCATCGGGCCGGAGTCGAGGGGGGGCGTGAGGGTGTCACAACGGCGCAACGGCGCAACGGCAACGGCAACGGCGTCAGTCAGGGAGGGGGTCCGGCTGCCCCAGTTAAATGCGCGCGGTTGGGCAGGCCGGGTTAGGGCGCATACAACCGCCGAGGGCATGCGTCGCCACATGCATGGTTTTGGTGCTTTTGTCGCCTGTCGCTGTGCTCATCTGGTATCTGGATGCTTCGGCTCCGCGAGCGCTAACGTAGAACGTACTTGGCTTGGTACGTCTGTTGGCAGCAAACGCTCCACCCTTCCTCTCCATGTACGGAATAGAGCGCTGGCTCAGAGCCATGATGGGCAGCCAGGAATGCCTGGGCCCGGCGAGCGAGCTGAATCGCCCTCGCGCGTCCGGCGAGCCTGCCAGCAAGGACAGGGCCGCGCGGGAAATTGGGTGCGAGAGGATCGTGTTGGTGGTGAAGCCCGAGAGCGTGTGAGAGAGTCAAACGGTTGGCTCAGATCCACCTCAGGGCCGCCCAGGGGTGTGCGTGTGTACCTGGGGGGTTGCAACAGTGCGTGCGCCATTCCCATGGCTTGGGAGCTCGTCCTGGCAGGGAGAGGCCTGCTTGGACTGCGTGGTTTGCTGCAGCGGTGGGCAAAGACGCTCGCTTGCACACCGGCCGAAGCACGACAGCGGTGTTTGGTTCCTCGGCTGGGGAGACCTCCTCCTGGCCTGGTGGGTGTGATCAGGACTTTCTGTCATCCCGCTCTCATGCGCCGCCGTCTCGGGGATGCGGTGTGGGCAGAAGGGCAAATCCCGAGCCCCAGTCGAGGCACCCATCGCCGATCTGCCCTTGGGAAGACGGGGGAATAGTCTGGGGTGCGGCCCGACCGAAAGAGGGATTCCATCAAGAATTGCCCGAAGGGGGGAAGGGGATGGGAAAGAGGAGGGGAAAGAAGGGGACCTCCAAGTCGGAGCAACCCAAGGGCTCGATCATCTCAACTTTACATGCCAAGGCCACTCTCCCGGTCATGCATCGATAATGCAGGAGTGCGGTCAGACAAGGAAGCTCAATGACGTGGGCCTCGGAAGGGCCCGTCAGGATCATATCGCGGGGGAGGGCTGGATGATCGAGCTTGACTGAATTGAGAAGAGCTTTGAGACCCTAACAAGTCCTGCTGCGTTCGACGCAGTTTCTTATTCGTATATAATGTACTCGCTCGCCTCTTGGTGTTAGCAATGGTCCTTGCTTGCTCTCGAACCCTCGGGGCCATTATGATGATTCTGGGCGGGGGAAAACTTGTGCCTTGATGCAGCAAACTCGGTCCCCCGTATCCGCAACTGTGCAACTATCAACACGCACACATGTTGGGATATCGTCACACCACCTTGTGCCCTCAAATCGACCATCGGGCGAGCCTATAAAGAGGTGGGTGGTCAGCCGGAGTCTCTATCCATCACACACATATCCCCCCCCTCTTTCCCCAATGGCCCAGACCCCAGCCGGGCCGGAGCCAACCAAGCGTATGGCTGTGGCATCCTGGATGTGAGGGCGTTTGCCGGGCCTTGAGCACAGATTGGCGAGCCCACCATCGGAACAGGAAGGGCTGCTTGCCGAGCGTGGTGGAGGGTGTGTCGCACGGCGGGTTGGATGGACGAGCTGGACTGGTTGGACCCGTGAGCCCCAGTGCCACGATCCAAACAAGGTCCCCCGATCCAGATGGCTGCAGGCGTGTGAAAGTGGACGTCTGCCAGGTCCCTCGCGTGCCTCCCCCGTCGCCCCTCTCCTCTCCTCTGCTCTCCTCTCCCTCCCCCCTCCCCCCATCCTGCCTCTGCCTCCCACCAATTTCTCGACGCCGCCCGTCACGACAATCTTTTGCGTTAGCCTCGATGGCCCTGCAGTCGATGCTCCACCTGCCGCGCTAGTTCGGGCGGATGATGCGGGCTGCGGGTTAGGCGTGAGATACCGGTGAAGCCGGCGAGGTGCCGGGTACAGACCCGGGGACCCGCAAATTCCAGCAGGCTTATATTGACCGGTGAGCAGGGGGGGGGGGGTTGTTGTCAGCAGCCTCTCCCCCCCGCTTTCCGGTGGGGTGGTAGCGACGACCAACTGTCAGGGCCCAAAAAGAAGGATGGAAAACGCTTCCGACGCCCGCTGGTCTCGGCTGGGGATACCAGATCGAGTTGACGATGTACCGGATGTGGTTGTAAGGTTTGGGTGCGCCACTCCCTCCTTCCGCCACCTTCACTCAGCGGTTCTTGTGATGTTGTTTCCCGGGCGCCAGGGCGTTGGGAAGGGAGGGCTGATGGTCAGAATCCTCCAAGACACCAAGCGCATGCCCCATGCGAGTCCCGTGTCTGTCGGCCCGGCTGGATGCTGGATGGGGACGTCCCAGAGAACACCAGCCGCCCACGCGGGCCGCGGCACCGCGAGAGGAACAGGGAACCCAGCCAGTCGTCCGCCCTGCTGCAGGGACCAGAAGGCGCCGAACTCGCCGAGCTTTCTCCAGGGGGGTGTTTGAGCATCTCGCTCGCATCTGGGTAACTCTGTACCAAAAATGTCGGCCTGGCGGTGGTGTTCTGTGGGGTGCGTCGTCCCAGACAGCGAGCAGCGATGGGCAGCAGCTGGGCGTGACGGAAGCAGGCATGCCAGGGGGTCGTCGATATTCACCCCAACCTCATCCACCAGGGCCGTGCCCGAGACAGTCCCTTCTTGGCCCAGATTGATGAAGCGCAGAAACGTTCCAAGTGCTCCGCAGGCCACGCCCAGAGCTACATACGGAAATGTCAAGGGTAAATTTCGATCTTACAGTAAGTACAGAGCTGAGCTTTAGCGCAGAAAAGGTACCTGAGCAGGGGGTCGAAA
>MU855469.1:39565-57883 GCA_033296695.1 Staphylotrichum tortipilum | reverse complement strand
GGTTTTTGCAGTGCCATTCCAGTGCCTCGCCTTCGTAACCGCGCGAACCCTCACAGTTAGTAAGTGGTTTTGGATCCCAAGACTCAGAGTCTTGGGGCGGGATGGTACGATGAGAGAAAAACATAAGGTAGGGGACCCACTGTGAAGCTGGAGTTGGAAGGCAGCGGCTGTACGGCATTCCGGCGTTCCTTTTGCGCAAGGGCGATGACAAGAGCAACCAAGAATGGGTCCTTTTCCGACTCCTTGGGGGTATGGCGTAGGCTTAGAAGGCCAGCACGCCACAACCCCGGCCAATCCGTGTAGTGGCGGTTCGGCGGTGGCTTAAAGTGTTGTCGTCTCTCACGCATAGTATCGTGGTAATCGATACATGCCAACGAGATGATCTCGGGTTCAGGCCCTGGGACCGAGACTGACAGGCGGCAGAACCGGATACTGGCACGCGCGCGTTGGTCAAAGTAGAGAGAAACTGCTTGGCTACGCCATCAAGTGGTGTTAGTATAGGCTGGTCGGAAAGTGCGCGTGGGAGTGTCTGATTGTAGGCGGACATACTTGTGCTCAACCGAGGCGCGGCCCCGAAGTGGCCAGATGAGATTCAGGACGGTGTCCGCCAATACCCCGTCATCAAAAAAGCGGGACAGGCGGTGGGCGAGAAAGCGGGTATAAGCATCTGGTTCGGAAGACGCGGCCTCGGTTATCTTGGTGGTCTCCGTGCTCTCGTGGGCGCCAGTGCCATGGGCTTCCTCATTGTGGTCATGGATGCGACAGTCAAGGAGGGCTGGCTGACGGTCGGTCCAGCGTAGCGGATGGACCAGCAATCGTTCGCGGGGGTAGAGCGCGGCGAGTCGATTGACTGACAGTGGCGGCGGCGGGATTGGTGGGCGGTCGTCGCCTTGGTGTGCCTCTGGAAGGGCCATCCTGTAATACGAGCCGCAGGGCGGATGGATGCGCACTGGGGTTCCGATCCATCGAATTTTGTTTAGTTTGTTGAGAAGTCGGGGAATGATGAGCAAGTGGCAGCGGGAGAGGAAGTTGGGGAGGTGGCCCTGCCATTGCACGGGCCAAAACACGCGTGCCTGCCGCCAGTTCACGTGACTCATTCAAGATCAAAGAAATGCACAGGCCGTAAGGCCCCACTAAGCCAGCGGACCGCCAAGAAGTCGGAATGGACGACCCAACTGCTGATCTGGCCTGGAGTTTCGCAATAAGAGAAGAACCTCATGCAATCCTGGCGACTTTGCATCTGCAGAGAGCATCTTCTACATGCTCTAGGTAGCTAATTTCGGATGCTTTGTTCTTGTCGAGAGCTTTTTCTAGAGCTCGTCTTTCGGAACGCTTTTCAACCCTGACCGTTCCGCGATTGGCTTCGGCGGCGATGGCGGCCTGTATGGCCTTGCCCGATGCCGACTTGTTGACGGCAAACCTATGACTGACATGCAGGGCATCGCTCAGGGCAGTGTATCCCCGATGCCTCCTCACCTCGCAACGTGACAGTCACCCCCTGCTTTGGTTAGGTATTCACGCTGCGTCTGCCTTGGGACCATTCTCCTCACCACCACACTCCCATCAACACTAGCCTCGGCAAACCATGCTGTAAGAGGGGTGGACGGCCATGTCCTCTGACGAGGAGGCGTCCACTGGGGGCGCGATGGAAACTGAAACGATGCAACTCCCCCTCGCCGACCTTGACGGGGCGCATTACGACTTGCTCGTCCGTGCCATCTCGAGGGTCCTCTTCACCGAAATCGCAGAGATCACCTACGCGCAGATCATCGACGGGCTCCCCATCGCCGACGTCGCCGATGACACCCCCTGCCCCATCTACGGCAACCACACCATCTTCGAGGTCCACGAAGAGCTCTGCCCGGGCATGCTGGACAAGGCGCGCGAGTTTCGGGCACAATTTCAGCCCGAAATCATGACCTTCAGTGCACCAGTGAGAGCAAGCGACCCCCCAAGGACCGGGCGTTAGTTGTGCTGACCCATCTCCACCTCCTCCACGACTACCGCACCTGCGCTCCAGGATCAAGGAGATTCAAAATCGTCCTCATCGAGCTGGTCGCTGTCGCGGTCCACCAGCTCGCCGCCCTGTTGTTCGAGCTCGACACGAGCATGCACAAGGACGACGGCATCACGGGGTGGACACCGCCCCTCTCCGGCGAGCTGTACTGGAAGCTGTACCTGGACGGGCCGCTACCCACCCTCTTCCGCCACGGCTGGTACAAGGACTACCCACAGTATCCCCGGGGCGTCGCCGACATGGTGGGGTACTGGGCCGAGGCGCGCATCCTGGGCGGCGTCGTGCTGTTTGACCGGCGGGACCCGGACTCCAACCTGGACCCGGACCCGTATAGCGGCTCGGACGCCAACCCAGAGGTCGACCCGGACGCCGTCTACCTCCACTCGGACCGGTGAGGTGTGACGTACCGCATCTACAAGCTCCTGCCGGACCAGCGGAGCGCACTGCTCGACTTTCTCCTGGCCGACGCCGAGCCCGCTGCGAACCCCTTACCCATTCTGGGCGGGCCGGATAACCGCGTCCGTGTCAAACCGGAGGAGCCGATCCTCGAGACGGGCATCTTCCGCGACCCCTGGGAGCGCAAGGCTCTCACCTCGAGTGACGGCGATTTGAGACTGCGGGATGTCATTAACCAGACGGATTACCCCACTTTTCAGGACCGCAGCGCCGCCATGGGCCGCGCATTGGACAGGCTGGAGATATTCAGACGCCAGCAATCGGACGAACCACTGGGTGAGCAACCGGATGATCAACCGGACGAACAAATGGATGATGACTCAGGAGGGAGAGCCGGCTGGCTGGCTGGCTGGTTGGTGTCGGGGCGGCAAGAGCCGCAGGCGAGGTCTTTTTGCAAAACCACCCCGCCGAATTTCTTGTGTGCCATTCCGTGGGCTGCTGCCTAGCTAGCTTGGTGGCTACCGACTCACAAACGGAGCGAGGAGTTGGGGGTTACTATGTAGGAGCAGATTCGGTTTGATCTACTCTTGCTATTCACATCTCTTCCGCAACATGTCCCGTCTTACCCTCCCCCCGTCCTTCCCAACGGTTGTGACCTCGCTGCATGCGTGCAAAAATGCACCAACTTGAGGACATGATACGCTAGCCAAGCCATCCCATCCATCTCCATCCCATCCGACCTTTATTAGCCCCTATCACCATGCTTCCCAAGGCAACCCTTCCCCTCTTCTCGGGTTGCTGAGGACAGCCCTTGTGACTCACCCCGGGCACTGAACAGACCGGGGAGGAGGAACGCAGGATGGGTAGGACATCACCAACAGCCACAAAAAAGTAAGAGTCCTGGACGGCGGGGGAATGTTGACCGGGGGAGACAAGGCGTGAGTGAGGAGTTAGTGAGTTTCTGATGGTGAGCATGCAAGTCATGTGGTTGGGTATCATCGCCGCCGGCGCAAGCCGCGGACGACCAGGGAAGTGGGGAGGGTGGAGCAGGCGGACGGCGGCCACCACACGAGCGGGGTGATGGACCGAATAACAAGGCAAGGCAAGGCATGTCATCAATCCTTCATCGTGAGCGTGATTATTGTTGTTGTTGTAGTGGTGGTGGCTGGTTGGCTTCGGTGGTCTGTTGACCATGGCCAGCCGGCGGCGACATACGCCACAAACACAAGGGACGTGACGGGGGTAGGACATCCAGGAGCCCAAGGCCATCGGATTATCGCCGTCGAGACTGGGATCGCCGAGCCCCTCAGTACCTGGGCGGTGTTTGGCGGTTTACGGCTTCGAGGCGCCGAGGCTGGACTCGGTATGTGCCTACGGCTCACGCCCAACGTGCATCAAAACAGTCGTATGGATTCGGTGTTGGGAGCTTGCCCGCCTCGTCCTGGCAAACCGCAGCCCTGCGTCATCTTGTTGGGCGATACGCTCTGAAAATTCAGACAACACACACACCAACGTGTTTCTATGTTAAGGCCGGGTCGGTGCCCGGTTGGCCCGGTGTTGATGTTGTGAAACTCTGATTGGGGTTCTGGTTGTGGGAGGAGCCGCGGTGCCGGGACGAGAGAGGTGGCTCCAGGCAGGCAGTGCGATCTGCAGGCACCCAACGGCAGTCCCCCACGCAGCGGGCCTCGTGGAGGTGAGGTCCGTCCCAGATGCGCGGAGTAGCCCCCTGGTTGCCTGGCTGGCTTTTGGTGTTGTGGAATTGCGGCTGAGAACCCATGCAGCATGCCTGGCGAGGACAGGGCGAGCACGGGCCCGACTAAAAAACCCTGGCGCATGGGCCTGACCGTTTTGAAGACCGTTCTGGCTTGCATTGCGGGCCAAGTGGCGAGGCTGACGACGGCCCGCGAGCAAAGCGACCTCGGGCAGTGCGCTGGTCGGCGTTGTCGGGTGAGGCCTCAAGGCGTCCGCCTCAGTTAGCTAGCTCCCCGCGTGCATGCTTTGTTGACTCATGCACAGACGGAAGGAATGCGTCAGGGCGGGCAGAAGCTTGACCCCTTGGGCAGTCAACTGGTGTTGCCTGCGCCCAGGGGGAATCTTAAAAGTTGGGCAGGTCTCGCTCCTGTGCTGCACCGTCCTCGGCCACGGTCAGATCCGTTTCCCCCCCCCAGACAGCAGCTCACCTAAGGCGCAAACCGCAGCTCCATCTCAAGTACAAAACAGCGACTCATCTCAAGCACAAAACAGCTGCTCATCTCAAGCACAATACAGCAGCTCACCCAAGGCACAAACAGCAGCTTATTGAAGGTGCAAGAACAAAGGCAAGCGAACGTGCAAGGTCAGTTGAGTGCGACTAACGACAGGCAGCCGGCACCATGGTGAGTTCGAAAAGCCACAGCGTATCAGTTTATTACTCAGCGGCGCGCCGGGTTCGCCTCATTTCGGTGATTAGTCACACCCGAGGGGGCGTGTCCACGCAAGCCAGCGCGGCCTCCACAGCCCACACACGGGAAGGCGCAGAAAAGCGGGCACCTGGAAAGTCAGGCAAAAAATCTCTGACTGACAGGCGCGTCTCGTGCAGGACCCCGGAGCAGAGCCCAAGGCATCAAGGCATCAGCCTCCAGCGGCCCAGAATTATACACTCTTCACCTTCACGGCACCCGCAACACAGGCCCAGAATACTGCACCCTTCACCTTTACCGCGCCCACAACACAGGCCCAGAATACTGCACCCTTCACCTTCACAGCGCCCACAACACACTCCTTCTCTGGCACGCCGCTCACAGCAACCGCGAGCCAGCCCGTCCACCAGCAGCAGATACTTGGCTTGTATACTTCCTCCCAGCCCACTGCGGCCCCTGCGCGGCAGTTCACCCTGCCCATCCATCCTGCGGCGCCGCCAACCCAAGCCCACCAAGACACCGGGCAATTCTGGCCCGTCACCACCTCCCAGGTCTCCGACAACATGAGCGTGGCGTACGAGCCGCGGCCCTTCCTCCATGACGGCGGGTATCCGCCCATGGACGGCGACGAGCCCATGGACACCGGTGACCACGGCGCCTCCCCGGACGCCGACCACTTCCCCCCCGACGCCTCCGATGCCGTCGATGCCGTCGCTGCCGTCAGTGTTGCCCATCCCGTTGATGCCGTCGATGCCGTCGTCAACGAGCTGGCCAACAGCGTCGCCAACTTTGCCGTGGCCCAGCCCGAATATGTGGAGGCCGCCGAGCCCGGGCTTGACCTCCCCATAGTACCAGCCCCTTCGACCGCAACCGAGACCCCCAAGGGAGAAGCGTCAGCCGTGGCGGCGCCCCACCGCACCAAGGCGATCGCCAGACCATACCGTGAGGTGTCGCGGAACCAGAACGGCAAGTTTGAGTGCACGTGGGCCGACTGCACCGAGCGGACCAGGGAGTTTAAGCGCAGGTGCGAGTGGGAGTAAGTCGGCTCTGACCCTGACAGTTATTCACAGTGCGCCGCGACTGACTCTGCGACAGCAAGCACATGGACAAGCACGAGAGGCCGTACAAGTGCGTCGAGCCGACATGCCAGAAGCTGCTCGGCTTCACGTACTCGGGCGGGCTGCTGCGGCACGAGCGCGAGGTGCACAAGATGCACGGGGGGCCCAAGAACCCGGTCTTCTGTCCCCACGCTGCCTGCAAGCGGTTCGTAGAGGGCGGCCACGGCTTTACGCGCCAGGAGAATCTAAACGAGCACATGCGCCGTGTCCATACGCGGAACGGGGTCCCCGTGACCGACGACGCCACCAGCACCCCCCCGGCCGGCGCAGCCGAGACAGAGGACAGCGACCCCCCCTCCACACCGGGCGCTGGGGCGAAGCGTAAGCGCACAGCTGATGACGACGATGACGACAGCGTGCTCCAGGAGATCAAGCGGGTGCGCGACGAGAACGAGGAGCTGCGCAAGCAGATGGGCGCGCAGAACGAGCAGACCATGCTCATGATGCAGAAGATCGTGGCGCTGCAGAATGCCCTCGGGACGCGCCTGTCGGCCGACCCCGCGCCGGACGCGCCCACGGCCGACGCGCCCATGCTCTAGCGGACGTCGGGCACGCAGCCGGACCAGGACGCCGAGGACGGGGTCGGCGATCTCTTCTCGGCTGCGCTGGACGGGCTGGACTGGGACTGAGCCATGGTGGATTACGGAGCAGTGATGGGTCTGTCCGTCCGTCTTGTCGTTTCATCGCTTCTCCCTGTTCTTCTTATGTTTTCCCCCCTCTTTTGTTTTCCTTTCCTCACCCGCACGCCTCACCACTACACCACACCACAACACTACCCCGCATTTCTTTGACTTGTACATTTCCTACCAATGATTCCCCGCCCGTTCGACGGCCCAGTGTGGGCTTTGGCCGTCGAGCGGGCACCGCATGGAAAGAGGCGTTTGGCCTGGGGGTCGGGTTTTTCCTAATTTGGCTTACGGGACGAGAGCGGAGAACGAGAACACATTGTACGAAGGGACCGGATTCATGATTTCATTATTTCCTTCAGGGGGAGGCGTTTCGGACCGGATAACGGGGAGGGAAGGATACTTGGTCATTCATGTTTCCTTGTTATTTCTTTTTTGTTATTTTTCTTTTGTCTCCCTGTTTCCTATGTCAGGGGGGTTGAATGGTTTCAAGAGGAGTTTGGACTCGGGACGGGGGGCGGATGGGTCAGGATCCGGTATAGACACAAGAGGCGCACCACACTCAGTTCCCTTCCGCTTTTTCATTTACTCTCTCACTAGCTCTGTATTTTTCCACACCTTTGTAGCGGCTGTTTGTTTCATATATTCCCCTACGCTGCAGCGGCGGCCAGCGATGTGCATTTTCCTTTTTTGTCATGGGTCACTCGCCATTGTCATGGCTGTGTACGGACTTGGTCGGGAGACTGGGACTGGGCAACTACCCCCCTCCATCGGAACATGATGGAAGAACATAGACTGGAAACCCATCTTTGCATGTGATTTTTTTTTTGGGTGGCTGGGGGACTCGGCGCCAACTCGGTGGTGATGCCTCCTTTGCTGGGGAGTCTGTACAATCAAGCAAACAACATTCGCCCCCAACCTGGTTCTTGATTCTCGCTGAGCGTGGAATGTGTGTGGATTGGGACGACGAAACAAACTGGCTGCCTGCTGATTGCCAAGAGACGATGGCGAGGTGGTGTTGCGTGTCGCGCGACGTCACATGGTGGTGGCTTGACATCCGCGAACGTCGTAACCTGTCATTGCCCCCCATGTGGGGTGGCGTGGAAGCCGGGGAAATTTTGTCAAGGTCGGGACCGTTGGACGTTGAAAAAAGCTACGGATACCTCTACCCCTGCTAGGTAGGCCTGTGCCTGCTGCCTGCATGCATGCAAGGTGGCGGGCGGACGCGTTTCTTTTGGGATGGAGGGGGCGCGGGGCTAAAATGTGGTGTGCAGAGGTGGGATGGACTACCTATGTTGAGGTGCCTGAGGCAGAAGTTGGTGGATGCCTCAGGTGGCGATGCATGCATGCATGTGAGAGGGGGCTTCTTTTTCTCCTTTTTTCTTCTTCTTTCGACCTCGCGATGTTGGAACTTTCAGCTGGGGACAACAACGACCTATCAACCACGCCAAGAATCGCAAGGCCCTTTCACCAAGGCAAACCTCCGCGCCAGTCACCCCCCTCGGCGGGGGTCTCTCTCTCCCACCTTGAAACCTGCGCTTCCAGCCTTCCCATCTGCCGCACGGAGATGACCCCCCGCCACGGAAACTCGCGCCCGCTCCCGTGTTGGGACCACAACCGGCGGCCGTCCGTCCGTACGGGCATGGCCGCGGTGGCGGGTGTGGCTTGCTGGGCGAGGGAGAGAGGACGGGGGGCTGATTCGCTCCATGCGCGGCTGGGGCAGATTCAGATCAGTTATGCGACTTGTCGGTGGTGGCGGGTTATGAGTGGTTGGTTGGTTGGGCGGGTGCGCGGCTCCGCCGACGACATGTGCTCCTGCTCCTCTTCTCCAGGACCTTGAAATAACCGACGGGACTGGCTGGGCCATGTGGTTGGGGACCATGTGGTTGGGATGAAGCATGAGCCACCTCCCGCGAGCTCGGTTGTGTTGGCGGTGGTTATGCACAGGCCAGCAGCCGGACCTTGCGTGGGGGAGGAGGTGGTGGCGCAGGGGGCTCAGCGCTGCCCTGCAGGAGAGGATCGCCAACACATGCGTTAGGAAGAACCCTGTCTGTCCGCAGACGGGCTAAGGAGATCTCCCGCCCGCCTGCCCGTGCAATGGCCGGGGAAGGGCGCATGCTTCGGCTTCCTCCTGGAGTTTCCATGGGGAATGTGATAGCTGACCCTCCCGCGAGACGGTCGCGTGGCGATGCCGCCGTTTGTGAGGGGATAGGACGGAGAGGATGGTTTTGGAGTCGCCGTTTTGGGGGGTTGGTTGAAGAATGCGCGGCCAACCAGGTTGTTTGCAGGGGAGTGCTGGGACCCCTGACGAACAAACAGATGGCTTTCAGTTGGGTCTGTGGTTTGGAGGAAGAGATTCAGTCTGTTGGCAACATTATCTTCAGTATCAGGTACCTCGTTGGTTCTTGTTTATTCCCCCATATTCTCAAAACAGAACCAGACCTCCAATTGGCGATACAACAGAGGTGCAAAGAAGCGTCTGACCACCATCCCATCTTCCAGGGCTGAGTGGCCAGGGCTGAGTGGCTTGGAGGTCTCTGTCCCTTGGGGTCCAAGTCTTGGCAGCCGTCATCTTTGGTGGGGTCATCGGCAGCCGATCCGACCCTGAGCCGACTGCGGGGCAGCGGGGTCGTTCTCGATCCATTCTCGATCTGATCCGAGGTTGTCGACCCGTTCATCCAATCCACGCGTAATCCAACCTTTGGTTTGTCTGAACATCAGATTTGTCTGGGACGAAGCAAACACAACGCAGGATTGGGCCGTAACCCTCTTCCCGAGTCTCACACGTATACAACCAACTCCCCTGGACAGATCCTTCCCTCAAACCACCACCACCACCATCACCAACCGAAACCCTTAACCCCTGAACCAACCCCTTCAACACCCAACCAATCCTTTAACCAAGCCTTAACCACCCAAACTACCGCCTCCCCAACCAAACACCAACCCCTAGAAAACAAACAAACCAAACCCCTCCCCAAAATGTCCCTCGAAATCTCCACCCTCCCCCCTCCCCCCTCCATCCCCCCAACCACCCTCCACATGTCCGGCCTCCTCGTCGACGTCTACGGCCTCTCCTCCCTTGACCCCTCCACCACCCACGTCTCCTGTCTCTGGTTGCACCACCCGCGCACCCGCAACAAGGGGTACATGGCCGACATTGCGGCGCGGTGCATCGGCGCGTGGAATGAGAGAGATAATACAAAGGGGAGGGGGTTGGTGGCGCTGGCGTTTGACCAGCGGAATCATGGAGGGCGGTTGGTGGAGGAGAAGGCGAACGGCGCGTGGAGGGAGGGGAATGCGAGGCATGCGGTGGATATGTTTGGGGGGGTGAGGGGAATGGTGGTGGATCAAGGGTTGCTGTTGTAAGTGCTGGTTTGTTTTTGTTTGTTGGGTTGGTTTTGGGGGTTTCATCAAGAGGGTGAAACGGAATAGGGGGTTGCTGACTGACATGCTGGCAGGGACCTCGTCGAGGGCTACCTCTTCCCCGACGGCGCCATCAAGATCGACCAGCACCTCGCCCTCGGCGTGTCCCTCGGCGGCCACTCGGTGTGGCAGCTCATGTTTGCCGACCCGCGCGTGACCGCCGGCGTGGTCATTGTCGGCTGCCCCGATTACATGAGTCCGTCACCCCTTCTCCCTCCCTTGCAACCCAACTAACTAACCCCCCAGACCTCCTAACCGACCGCGCCCGCCTCTCCAAACTCGCCACATATTCCACCGCCGACTCTGGCGCCTCCTTCCTCGGCAGCGCCGATTTCCCGCCCTCTCTCGTCGCGTCCTGCGCCAACTTTGACCCGAAGGGCATCTTCTTCGGCCCCGCGGCCGTGCCAACGGGGCATGCCGCCCCGGACGCCGCCGTGCGGCACGTCTTCCGCGAGCGGCTGCGCGGCAAGAAGTTCCTTCTCTGTTCCGGCGGCGACGACAAGCTGGTCCCGCCGCGGTGTGGGGAGGCGTTTGTCGGGTGGTTTAAGAAGGCCGCCGGGGAGTGGTTTAGGGAGGAAAGAGTGGAGGTGGATGAGAGGGTGTATGCGGGGGTTGGGCACGCGTTTAGTGCGGAGATGGTGGTGGATGCGGTGAGGTTCGTTGTGGAGGTGGTTGGGGGGGCAGAAAACGCGGGCGGGGAGGAGGGGAGGGCGAAGATTTGAGGGGGTTGATTGAGGGGATCGGTAGATATAATGGTGGATGTCACCGACGTAAATACGAGTCACCACAACTTCTCTGATGCAACTCGACCACTCGCAACTCTACAACCCCCTCCCCCAACCCCCCCTTCATCCTGATTCCCCTCCCCCCTACTCCCCCTCCCCAGCCTCCCTCGCCCACGGCCTCCTCCTCCCCTCAACCAACGCCTCACTCCCGTCCCCCAACACCCTCACCTCCAGCCCACTCCTCCTCTCCTCCCCCTCCTCCAAAAACAACCCCTGCCTCACCCCCCAGCAATTCCGCCCCCTCCTCTTCCCCGCCAACTCCTCCCCCACCCCATGCGGATCCCCCTCCCACAACCCCATCGCGAGTTGCACGCCCTTTCTCGCCTCCGCCTTGTCCCCTCCTTCCCCACCCTCACCCTGATTCTCGAGAGCGCCGTCCATACCAGGCGGGTTGATCCCCACAAAATCCACCCTCTCCCCCGGGAAGCCAATAGCCGCGCAGTGCCCGCCAACAAGGCGGTCGCGTTTGAAACCATGGCTGACGATGGTTAGACGGCGCGGCCAGGCAGAGTAATAATGCCAGAAGAGGGTGAGGGAGAATAGGATGTTGGAGTAGGAGTCTAGGGCGCGTTCTTCGAGGAGGATGCGCGGGGAGGTCACGCCTGTGGAGGTGGTGGGGAGGAGGTTGAAATAGCCGTTTGCGACGGCGAGGTTGTGGTAGGATTGGGCCTCGGAGAGGGGGGTTTCGGGGCGGGTTGGGGCGCTTTAGGGGGGGTGGTTAGGGGGGAAGGGCAAAGGGATGGGGGGCGTGGAGGCTCACTCACCCTGAAAACACCAAGACGGCGTTCTCGTCGCGGCTGAGCAGCTCCACGCCGGCCTTGATGTGGGCGATAAAGGTCGGGGTTTCGCCTGCTTTGTAGCCCTCGATTAGCCACTCGGCCTCGCCCCAGCCGTGCTTTGGGCCGCCGAGCCAGATGGCGTGGCCGCAGACGACGATGAGGTGGGATGGAGCCATGGTGGGAGTGTTGCAGACACAAAAGGTGATGCGGCTTGATATGCTTCCATTTGTTCACCGGTTTTTGAGGGGTAATTGCGCCAAATCATGTGATACCGAGATCGGACGAGGGTGGGAGATGTACTAAGAGCATATCGAGGTCCTCAGGGGCTGGTTGATTCCACGCCTCGAAGACGACACACCTCGTGGCCGTCTTTACTGTGGTCTGCTTTCATGAATCTCGCAACAGCCTCAAGACGCCCGAGACCAGATAAAGGCTTCCAGCAAGGACTACCGGCCCGTCACCAGCCGCTTGGGATACCCAGGTCAGCGCCCCCTTGATGTCGTCCCCCGCGTTGTACGTGGCAGCATCGTCGACGCCGTGCCGAGCAGCCAACCCCAACAAGTCGGCAGGATCCGCGGGCTTGACCCAGGGCATGCCGTCAACAGGGCCGAAGCGAACGGCTGCGACTCGGTCGCCGGGCTGCAGGAGCAGGCCAAAGATGCCGTCCATGTCCTTGCCCTGAGTAGCGGCCAGCACCCAGGTGACAGGCTTGCCGCCCGAGCGCAGGTGTTTAGAGACGTAGTGGGTCAGGACTTCTGCTGACTGCGGGTTGTGGGCTCCGTCGAGCAGAACTTGCAGCGGACGGCCGGCTACTTTACCGACGTCAAGTTTCTGCAGCCGACCGGGCCACTGCATCTGCTTGATAGCGGTGAGGAACTGAGAAAGCGGGCGGTCATGGCCCGGACACGCGAGACGGAAGGCCAGATGGGCGCACGCCAGGTTTTGTATTTGGTGGGGCTCAAAGGCCTCGCCCGCCACGGCGTCGGCAACACTCGCCGTCGAGGGGACGTGGAGTTCGGCCCCAACCTCGGCGGCATTCTTCTCGATTACTTCCAGAACGGAGGGCTGGTTACTGCCGTCCACAACGCAGGGCACGCCGGGGCACATGATGCCGGCCTTTTGCAGGGCAATCTCCTCGATGGTGGACCCGAGAAAAGACTGGTGGTCCAGCCCAATCTTTGAGATGACTGTGGCGGCCTTGTGCTTCAGCACGTTGGTGGCGTCCAGCTTGCCGCCCAGGCCGACCTCGACGACGCCGTACTCGACCTGCTGGCGGTGGAAGATCTCAAAGGCTGTGGCGGTTAGAAGCTCAAACTCGGTGGCGCCCACGCGGCCGTCTTGGTCCCTCTGCTTGACCACGTCCTCGGCATCCCGGAATACGGCCTCGGAGACGGGCTTGCCGTTGACGGCGATGCAGTCCCAGCGGTCGATGAGGTGGGGGGAGGTGAAGCGGGCGTGTGAGAGGCCACTGGCCGTGAGCATGGCCGAGAGGTAGGCGCAGATGGAGCCCTTGCCGTTGGTCCCCGCGACGTGGATGGCCTTCCATGTCTGCGGCGTGTGCTGGACAAGACGGCCGACGCGGGCAAGCCCCAGGTCGATCATTTTGGACGCTGAGCACCTGAGATGCTGGCCACCCCGAGTTGAATTCGAAGCCGAAGCCGAGGTCAAGTTTGAAGTTGAGGCCAAAGTCGTCTGATCGTGTGGAGGACGATGGAAGAGAAACGGCCCCTGTCCCGCGCCCGAGCTTGTGGCTGCCGGGATGTGCCCCGGCCACGGAAGGCAGGCGATGAGAGAAAATCAGAAACAAAATAGAGGCAGAGTCGTCGCGTGGTTGGAGCGGGAGGGTGATGTCAGGCGTGACTCACGGCTTTGATTGGTGGTGAGCGTCCAGCAACGCGGTTTCGCCTGATGCCAAGGACAGGACACTGCACGTCCCAACCCTATTGAGGCATAACTCAATGTATAACGGGGCGCCATCATGATCTTGATGCACCTCGAATCAGCGATATCACAATATCCGCCTGTACCTGCTGCTGCCCCTGGCGCTCTCGGCTGTGACCAGGCCCTGGCTCGGGCCCATCCCAGTCCCAGCCAAGCCGCAGCTCCAACCCAGCTTCGCTCAAAAACGAAGACCCCATCTGCCGCGCCTCTCCCATTTTTCCTCATCCAAACCACGCCCCAACCCCAACCCCACGCAGCAGCCGATCTGCGAAGGGTCAACCCCCGGACCTCTGGCGCATCCATCCCCAACTCCCCTCTCCCATCGATTGTCGCGTCGCATTATCACCACCACCGTCGCCACTGGTGGCCCGCTTCACTCGTTGCCTTTTTTTCTCCTAGATTCCACGAAAACCGGGGGCTGCTTGGCGACCGACGAGAAAACAAGAACAAGATGGGTCTGCGGTAGGTTGCCCCATCCCAGTCCCCTAGCAACACGCGCGCGCTCCCGCCACTCGCGCATCCAAGTCCCGCGCTCCATCATCCACTCTGCCTATCGTCGCGCGCCAACCCGTCGCGCAGCCGCGAAAGGCGCTGCATCATTCATCTGCGCATACCATGGTGCCATTTGAAGGCGCATCGCATTCGACATGCTCTTTTTTGCCCTCTGGCAATTTTGCCCCCCCGAACCACTGCTGACATGCAGCGCTTTCCAATCAGACTGTACCAGGCGCCGGTTGAATCCGACATCCAATCCAAGCCCTCGGCCGCTGATAGGTCGGCTCGATCGCGCTCCTCGATCCGACGAGTCCTCGACCGCAATGAGGACCGCATGCGCGAGCGCCGCCGCCGCGTCCTAGCAGCCACCGCCGCGTACAACAACATCTTCGACACGAACCGTCACGGTCTATCTTCGGCGGCCGAAGCCGCGCTGATCCCCCCTGCGACAACAGACCGCTCTGGGATCAGGTCGGGCTCTGAGCACGCCAGCCGTGCCCTGCGCGAGGCCGTCCCCCCGCGCCCCGGCCTTCTCGATGACCGCCTCGTCACTGTGTTTGGCGAGCGGTGGGCGCACCTTCATGCAGAATCGAACCCGGCTCCCCCGCGGGATCGCGAGAGCCGAGCACTCCGGTTGGCGTCGTACGCCGTCGAGCCAAGCTTCCTGACTCGTCCCAGCCAACCTCGGACTGAGCCAATATATGCCCTGTCCAGCATCAGATCCACCCAGACTTCTGCCCATTCTGTAAGTTGTAAGCTCTCACCTCCTTGCTGCCCGCCGGCTCTAACGCGACGCAGTCCGCACGCCCATCCAGGTCCTCGACCCCTCTCTGGGCCCTCACGGGCCGGCGGCGTCTGCAGGACGGGCCCTCCACCTTCGACGACTCGGCGGATGGTTCCCGGGCCCGCCGCGCCGACTTCGACGGCTTGGGCGACCGTAACAGGAGCCTCAGCCCGGAGGACGACAGCGTGTGGGACACGCTGCTGAGCACGCTGGCGCCGGACCCGCAGCCGCCGAGCGTCGGGTCGTCGTTCGCATCGGCGTCGGCGTCGGCGGCGGCCACGCAGAGCACCGTGGCGGCGTCGTCGCGGACGTCGTTCACCGCGCCGGATGCAGCTGAAGAGTCTGCATTCGAGCCGCCGTGCGAGTCGGGGTGTGACAACTCGGACACGGAGGGCGACGAGGACGACCTGGACCAGCTCCAGCCCTACATCCCCGGTCTGCGCGCCCGGCGCCGCTCTCACCTCGACGGGGGCGGCCGCGGCCGCGGCGGCGGTGCCGATGACCCGCTGGAACTGCTAGGCGGCATCGGCGGGATGCAGCGCATCGTGCGCAACCTGGCCCGTCGGGAGGATATCCCGGACGAGTGGTGGGCCGATGCCGGGCTCAGCCGGACCCTGGCCCGCGAGGCCTCGGGCAACTGATTTTTGGGGGATTTCCCCATGTTTTCTTGTTCTTCTCTCTATAATTGTGTCGTTATTGTCACACATGGGCGGGAGCCAGCCGGTCTTGCGAAAACATGGAGTTGGTGTGTTTTTGGGGTTTTCACGGCGTTTGGGTTTGAGGTACAAAAGGGTTGTGTTTTTGGATGGGATCTCGTCGGCATACCTTGGTATCGTGATGGGTGGAAGCGATGCCAACATGTTGGTTTTGGGTTTCAATCAAGTGGACAATGGGCGGGGGACAGTTGGACAGCTGGAAACATGGGAGTTGGACGAGCAGGATTGGCATGCGTCTCAGCGTTATGCGGCTGTTTTCATGAGCGACGGCGGTCGGCTGCGATGGGGGCAGGACTCGGCACGGGAGGGAGGATGGAGCGAGCGTTTTTGTTGCTTTTATTCCCCAGCTGCAAAGCGCGGTCTCTGGGCGGTGTATAATTATTCTGGGCCTGGGATCAATCACGTCTTGATTGCCTACCCCAAGGTAATAAAAGACTCAGCGGCTGATTGGGGGTGCTCCCCTCTCAGGGTTGAGCGCCCCTGGAGCGACAACGAGCAACAACTTGGGAAATTGCCGAGCTGTGTAAACCGCAACATTTCTGTTTCGCGTTGGGGTCCCTCGTACAGCTATTCTCAGGTGGGTATGGCCTCCCTAAATGGGATTGTTCCTCAAACGCAACCAACAGAAATGCTACCACGGAATGCCCTGAATCTGGATGGAGGGGAGGGTGCGCAAGGGCTTTCCCCGCCCTGCATCCTTGACCGAGGATGACATGCATCTCACAGGGCTGGCCAGGGGTTTACAAGACGCTTGCTTCGGGTCCCCTGTCTGGGCTTGAGAAGAGAGATTGGCTCGATGGTTGTGGCCGTGATAGGGAGGAGGGGAGGTATTTAATTGTTGGCGTTATTATTGTAGTTGGTGCTGCTGGGACACAGGATCAAGACGGGCGAAGAGGGATAGCGGGCCATGATGAAACCCCCACCTCTATTCTATTCGAGACCTCATGTTCCTCTCCCTCTGTTTAAATCTCGATTCAGGCTGCAAAAAAACAAGAACAATTGAACAAGGCCGTCGGAGAGCCGCGGGCACAGCCAAGCTGGAGCTGCTGGCGGGATGCAATCCTGGTCCACAGGGAGGCGCCTAAAATGAGACCCTCCCTCTCTCACCACAAGGAATAGCCCAGCGGGGCAGCAGCAGCAGCAGCAGCTTGCCCAGCTCCAACCCACCCACCAACGGCGCTGCAGGAGCATTTTCATCAGCAGCCAGCGAACAGGGAAGGGTGCTGCAATATACCCAACCTGGGCTTAGTTCCAACTTCTCTTTGCTGCTGAACTCCTCAGCAACCCCGCGGTAAGGATGGAATCGAGAGTGTGAAACAAGACCGGGCCAGGCAGCATCTGCATCTGCCTCTTTTTTTTCTGGTTTCCGCCCTGCCCGGTTCTGGTGTGTGGTTTTGGTGTGGTTCACACACATGCGCGCGCACACGCGCATAATACACGTTCATTCATTCATTCATTCTCTTTCGCCTTTCTGTCGTCCTCTCTGTTTCGATCTTTTTTTGGTGTGTGTATTGTGTGTGTTGCTTCCCCACCAAGCCGGGCCTGATTCAGGCGGCCCTGCCCATCTCGACGACTCCCTCCCTCCCTGTTCCCTCCTCCAATTCCGTCGTCCTCCATCCCGACATCCCTCCACCACGACCACCACCCTGGTCCCCGGTCTGGCCGCAGCCCCGCGACCTGACCTGACCTGACCTGACCTGGCTGCTGCCCTGTCTCGGTGGGTTGGCAAGGAACAGCTGGACTGACAGGCAGAGAGACGAGCTTTGGGTTCGGTTGCGGGCGACGACTGAATCAGCAGCCGAGAGCACACGAGCACCCACAGAAAGACTTGGATGCAGCAGCGTTTGCTTGTTTTCCTTGCCGCCGACCGATGATCGCCCTACCCGAACGGCTCCATCCCTCGCCGCGCAGCTCACAGACGACGCTCATCCGTTACCGACAAGGAGCATCGACGCTTCCAGGCCCACACCCACACCCACACCACCCCGGCCGCTGGCGATTCCCCACGCGGGGCAGCACCCAGCAGCAACAGCAGCGGCACAAGCCAGCTGAACATCCAATCTCTTTTCCGCCATAAGAACTAACGAAACCCCCGCCCTCCAACAACAAAATTCACGTCCACGTCCAACGAATTCCGCCCGGGAATTCCTGACTCCCTATCCCTGGGGACGAGCGAGCAAGTACGGCCGGGGCGGGAATGACCGCCGCCCAGGGCAGCTCATACCACCACACCCGCCAACGACCACGACCACGACGACATCCACTGCCCCGCGGTACTCTCCACCACCCCCACGACGAGGCGGAGGAGGACGGCGACGACAGCTCCAGAAGCCCCTGCTGACAGCACCCGCGACAGCACCCGCAACGCCAGCTGCTGTTCAGAGCAGGAGGCGGAGGAAGAGGACGACGCCCAGCGGATGACGAAGAGGCACGAGGACAGGGAGAACCCGGCCAGCTCGCACAGCCCTCACAACCCGAGCCGAAAAACGCCCGCCTACCCGCCCGACCAACCAACCGACTGAGTGACTGACTCTACCCCGACTAGGAGCAGCCACCCTGGGCGAAGGAGGACGGGAGAGGCCATGGCGCCGCCCAGCTCGCGGCCGGGCAGCTCCGCGCGCCCCAACACCAGCGCCGGCGTGCCGTACCACCACCACTCTGGCGGCAGCGGCGCGAACGGCAAGGCCGCGGTCGGCGGGCTGCCGCCCAAGGTGCCCGGCACCCCGCGCCGCGAGCAGAGTCACCACCGCGGCGGGGAGAAGGCGGTGCAGGATCCGGGGTTGAAGGATTATGTAGGTTTTTTCCTTTTCTTCTCTCTCTTGTTCTTTTTTGGGGG
>MU855469.1:0-33791 GCA_033296695.1 Staphylotrichum tortipilum | reverse complement strand
GGGGAGGGGGGGTTGGGTTGAGACGGTGTTGAGGGGATTGTCGAGGCCAGGGAAGGGGGCTTGTCAGACAAGCTTTGTTTGGTTCGTGGCAGTCGGCGGAGTTGTTGGTAACTGAGCTTGGCCTGGGCGGACATGAAGTGTAGGAGGAGAGGGTTATCAGCTATGCATCTGATGGAGTCGACCGGTTCTTCTTTTTATTGTTGTTGTTTTTGGGCAGGGGGAGGGTTTTACATTCTAACTACTTGGGGCATTGGGGAGGTCGGGTCATAAATGGTGGGAGGGAGGATGGCAAAAGGGGGCGGCGGCTGGCTGGCTGGTTGTTGAGGACAGGACATGAGGCCGAGCAGGGCTTGGAAGGTGTGATTAGTTAGATGAATATGGGGAGGTGCCTACCTAACTAGACGTATTGATGGCGGCGAGGAGTGTTGTTGTGGTTGTGCTTGATTTGTGCGAGTGATTTGTGCGATGATGTTAACAAGTGGGATGCCCCAGGAGCCTTGCCGTCACGCGGGAGGAAGTCTTGTTGTCACGCGTTGATCGACGACATCTGAGTGATTTCGGTGTTGATTCCGCCGATGCGGCTGAGCCGAGAGCTGGTGTACTAAGTATGCACGCTTCAGGGGCAGGGCGGAGGATGTCCATGATGCCGATCCAGACATGCATAATTTGAGAACGCCATGTGACAGGGTAGCCCGGCGCTGGTGTGTTTTCCATTACAATAACTAATAACTATCCCATACCCCCGACCACCTTTTCTATCAATAATACAGCGTACAAACCAAAGAGTTACAAGAAGGGACCAAAGGGTCAAGTCAGGAAAAAACACCAAGGAAAACCCTCCGAGCCCCTGAACCCCCCCCCCCCCCCGGCGCCACCCACAGCGCCACAACCACGCCCCCTAAACAAAAAAGAAAACGAGTCCCTTTCCCTTTTCCTTTCAAAAAAAAAAAGAAAGAAAATTCAATCCGCCTTCGGCAACCCCCCCTTCTTATCGCCCCTCTCAATCTCCGCCTTGATCCTTTCCTTCTCAGCCTTGACGCGCTCCTCCTGCTCGAGCTGCCAGAACCCGCCGAGCTCCTCAAACTGCTCCTCCCACCCGGGGAGGATCTCCTCGAGGTCCCCGGCCGGCACGTCGCGCATCTCGGTGCACATGGCCACGTGGAAGTCGGCCGTGTGGTTGGGCTTGTACGTGGCGCCGTCAAAGATGATCTGCACGTGCACGCTGGCCGAGGGGTCCTCGTCGGTGCTTGCGCGCTTGAAGTGGCGGTAGTACCCCCCGCGGGTGTCGCGGTTCCAGCGCATGACTTCGAGCGAGGCGATTTTTGTGAGGCCGCCGTGGAGGAAGGCCACCTGGGACGTGTCCGGGTGGTGCTGAGCAAAGGAGTGGCCGCAGTAGAAGCCGTCGTTGAGGTTGCCGACCGAGGTGAGCCACTTGCGGGGCCGGCCGTAGGGGGTCTTGAGCGCGTGCCACGCGTACCGGAACATGTCCTTGTCGCCGAGGAGGAACTTGTTGTAGTAGGCGCCCTGCTCGTTGTTGAGCCACGCGGCGAGCTGCAGGTGGTACCAGTAGCGCCGCTTGTCGACCATGAGCTGGCCGCTCTCGAGCTCGTACTCGTCCATGCGGCAGGGCGTGTTGGTGATGGCCCAGGCGGGGTTCTGCGGCCACGAGCGGGCGATGTCGGGCCAGAAGACGGTGCGGAACTCGCGGTAGACGCGCGAGTCGTAGAGCGTGGCGGGGTCGAGGACGGGGACGTTGTCCGAGTCGAGGAGGAAGGGCTCGGCGAAGCGCGAGTTGATGAGCGCGGCGGATTTCAGCTGGAAGTTGATGAAGAGGCCGTCCTTCTTGACGTGGACGATGTTGGTGGTCTGGTTGGAGAGGTCGTTGAAGGCGATGTTGGCGTAGACGTCGCGCAGTTCGCGGAGGACGTCCTGGCTCATCTCGTCATCCCAGTAGTGGACCTCGACGGGCATCTTGGAGCGCAGGAAGTTGAGGCGGCGGAGAACGACCTTGAGGCGCATGACGGTGCCGTGGTTGCCGGCGACGACGACGATTCCCCGGCCCGAGAACTTGTCCTTGACGTCGGCCCAGGGGATCATGTGGCCGAGCACAAAGTCGTGCCAGGCCTGGCGGCGCTCCTCGATCTCGTGGTCGGGCCGCGGGGTGACGACCCACTCCTCGTCGGCGGCGAACTGGAAGTTGACGTACTCGTCCTTGGGCCACTGGCAGCCGGCCATGGCGTTGGCCATGGAGATGCCGGGCAGGCGGGTCACGGCCTCGATGTGGGCGCGGAACGAGTCGGCCGACGGCAGCCGGTGGGCGTGGGGGTTGAGCTGAGGCACGACGTGAGGGCGGGTCGCGGGCGTGGCCGCCGTCGGGTTGCTGGCGGTGGGCAGGTACTTGGAGCCCATGTCGGCGAGGGCATCGCGCTGGTGGAAGGTCAGGAAGGCGACGAGGCCGAGGACCGCCACGGCGAGGAGGAACCTCGGCCGGAGGGGGGCGACGACCATGGTGGGCGTGCCGTGGAGTGTGTTCTGGGCTCTGTATAAGACTCTTTAGAGTGGATGGTATCGGGGATGGAACACGAGAGGTCGAAGTGGACGACAAAGTAGTCGTAGGTGGGACTCCGATGTAACTATGTAGTTGGCTAGCGAGTGTCGAGATCTCGATCGACGTCGTTGTCGACGACGGTCATAGGCTCATGCCGGGGCTGGCAGGGCTGAGGGAGTGTTTGTGGGAACTGGAACAGACACAGGCCGAGGCCAGAAAAAGGATGGGATCATCGTGATCGGCCGCGCGGCCGTGAGCCTGGGTCATGGAACAACAACCCCCCGCATCCCGCATCCTGCCATGCCTCCCTCCCCCTTCACTCCCACATGCCCAATTTCAAGGCACTGGATAAGCGGCAGACTCATTTTTCAAGCCAAGCTTCCCCTTTTCATAGTCTGATGCGATTGTCCTGCCAAGCCGGCCCCCCTCGATGCTCGCGGCGATGGGGAATGGATATTGCACCAGAAAGAGCACAAGGGCTCTGCATGCGGGCGGGCGTGGGCCAGTGGAATTTGGGCGAAGGATGCTGGCACGGAGACCATGAATGCAGGAGGAGCATGGTATCAGGGGCATCCCGGCACCCGTCCTGGAACGGGAGGGAGTTGATGTAGGTAGGTACTGGTTGCGTGCCGGGTATGCCGGGCATCCATGTGCCCGCCAATCAGCCCCCTGGTCCATGTCTTTCCGTCCCTGTTTGCACGCCAACCGCCCTATCCAGTTAGAAAGTAAT
Organism: Staphylotrichum tortipilum; assembly: GCA_033296695.1. Taxonomy (NCBI): domain Eukaryota; kingdom Fungi; phylum Ascomycota; class Sordariomycetes; order Sordariales; family Chaetomiaceae; genus Staphylotrichum; species Staphylotrichum tortipilum. Next base: position 30,513 of record MU855469.1, on the reverse strand, counting down.
CCGTACCGATACAGAACACGACTGGCCAAGAGCTCGCAGTTTTGCGGTTGGTACCGAGTGACCCGGGGTGCAACGCTGTCAAAGCCAAGAGCGCCCAGGCAGCAGTCAATCCTCCGGCCATATCCACCAACACCTCGCCGTCGTCCAACGATCGAACCAACGACCCGTCAACGAATCCTCCGTCCACCTCGGCCACGCCGCAACTGTCCCTGCATCCTGTGCTATAAAAACAACAACCCGGATTAACCATGTCACGCACCGCGGTGCACCGCGCCGCCCTCTTGGCCCTGGTCGTGGGTGAGTTCAGTTCACCCCTCCCACCCCCACCAACCCAGCCCAGATAGGGAGTAAACCCTACCCATAGGGCCACCCATCCAGACGCCAGTGGGGGTCTCGCCAATTTCCCATCTCCATCTCCATCCCCATTCCCATTTTTGCCTCTTCCCCCTGACTAACACCTCCCCCCTGTCCCACCCGCCCCTGTCCAACATCACGTCACACTCATCTCACAAAACCCACCGACCTAACACTGTGTAGTTAGTTCATCCCCAGCACTCAACTAACACATATCAACCAGCAACCGCCCTAACCCTCACGACCCTCCTCACCCCCTCTTGGATATCCTACACCACGCACGCCCCCTCCGGCGCCATCCTCTCCTCCTCCCTCGGTCTTTACCGCCGCTGCACCACCACCACCACCCCCTCCTCAACGTCACTGACATGGACGTGCACGCCCTTCCCCGATCCTGCGCGCTGCGGCAGCGATGGTGAGGGCATGTCGTTCTGTGCGATGTGGCGTGCCGCGGGCGGGTTGATGGGGTTGGCGGTGGTGGGGGAGGTGGTTGCTGTGGTGGGGGGTGTGGTTGGGTTGGGGAGGGCGAGGGGGAGGAAGGAGGGGAGGGGGTGGTGGTGGTTGGTCGGGGGGTTGGCGGGAGTGGTGGGGGGGTTGCAAGTTCTGGCGGGGGCTGTTGTTGTGAGTCTCTTTTTGTTTTTCTCTGGTTGTTGTTGGGCTGATTCCCTCTGGCTGTGGTGTTGGTGAGGAGCAACCAGGGTTGTCTCTCCGTCATCATGTCATGGCGTTGCGGGGGAGAGCAGCACAAGCACCGTGGACAACCCCGCTAACGCTGAGACAATCGCCAGGCCTACCTGTATGACCATGACGACATGTTCCTGGTGCCCGGGTACCGCTTGGACTCGTCGTGGTACCTGTGCGCCGCGAGCGCCGCCGTGGCGCTGCTGGCCGTCGTTGGGCTGGCCCTCGCAGGCCTGGTCCTGCCGACGACGCGGGACGGGTACCGATACCAGCTGCTACGTGAGCCGAGTGGGGTATAAGGTGGTGGTCATGTGTGAAGTGCGGAGCGCAGATCCTGGTTATGGATATTTTCCGATGGCTATTTTGGACTTACATTTTCGGGCATGGAGTTTGGACGGGTTTCTGGATGGCGGCGGCGTGGGCGTTATATACGGCAGAGCATTGCTCGCATTTGGTCGAGTTTGGAACCTCGAGAGAGAGCATGGACGGCGGCCAGACTCGGTCTGAGATCTAACAAAGCAATAGGTAATACTAGTGTCTACCCAGCACCTGCCAGCACGACACTTCGCATCGGTTGGCCTCCTCCGCTGCTCGGAGATGAGGTCGACCATAGGTGGTAGTCCATGTCCATATTTTTGATCCGAAGTCCACTTGAGGTCTCGAAAGCGAGCTTGGCACCCGCTTGCCCCTGAGCTACCGAGGACGGACTTGGCCATGAGGTTGCCTCCGCCGACACTGGTTGGGCTGGCATCACATGGCAGCATCGAACTCAGGTATGAGTAGCCGCGCAATACTAGTATCCGGCAGGCGCGAGACTGTGCCGTCTCGGGAGTTGTCAGTTACCCGCGAACATCAGGCAAATTCTTTGAAGGGAAATTGGGAAAGGAGGATCTGGGTGCCATCGCCCGGCCAATACTAGTATTACGTAACACTAGTGTTTCCACCGCCCGTAACGCCACAGGCTGTGGCTGAGCTGCTTGCAGCGCTGATCGCCCAGCCAAATTTTGTCAACAAACCCGTGATTGGTCCCTGACTTTGCGCCCGTCACCGCGAGATCGACAGTAACCGTGACGGCTGGCTGCAGCTTGCACCGCCTCTCCTTTTCGCCCACACTCCTTTTTTTCTCGGGTGCTTTCTCACCGCCCGATGTCTTTCATTCATTGCGCGCCACGGAATACGTACTGTTCCCACGTCTTCAGCCTGGGGAATACTAGTATCGCAGCCCAAGGGTTCCCGCGCTTCGAGCCGCGCCCTAGCCTCCCCCCTGAACACCACCGCCCATAAAGACTGCGCCCGCCCGCGCCCTCCATCTGGTCAACATGTCTGGCAGGTATTCGCTGCGGCAGACGCCGAGGTGAGTTGTTCATTTGCTCATACGCCAGAAACTGCACATCTGCTTCCCCCTTCCGCGCCTCTATTCGGGCCTACCTGTCCTCAGCCGCTGCCCCTTCCCGCCACCTTGCACTTTCTCCCACCTCCCCTCCCACCCCCTTTCCCACCCATCCAGCCAGACCAATCATTAACTAACCCACCCGGCGCAGGAAAAAGGAACTCTTCGACGGCATGGTCGAGACCCCCGCCCGACGCAACAACACCCGCCGCAAGTCCCAGTTCCCCACCGATCTCTCCGACGCCGAGTCCACCTCGGCCTCCGAAGCCATGGAGCAACAACCCCGCGCCGCCCTGCGCAAGCGCGCCGCCCCCAAGTTCACCGAGCACATCGAGGAGGCCACGCCGCCCCCGGAGTCCCCCGTCGACACCAGCGACGCCAGCCCGGCCGCCGCCAAGAAGGCCGGGTCCCCCAATGGCAAGGCCAACAGCAAGCACGCTGCGGACGACAAGGTCGTCGACGGCTGGCGCCCCGGGATGGACCCCAAGGTCGACCTTTCCGGCGAGTACGAGTTCGGCGGGCCGTGGTTCGTCTCGCTCATGATGGTCGGCTTCCCCGTGCTCATGTGGTACATGTGGATCGGCGCGACCTACTACGACGGCGGGTGGCCGCTGCCCGCCGCGGAACAGTCGCTGTCCGACTTTGCCGCCCACCTCGCAAACCTCGTCTACACGGGCGCGTTCCCCCACGCCCGCGCCTGGGTCATCTACTGGGTATTTTTCGTGGTTGAAGGCGCCATGTACTGCCTCATGCCCGGTGTCTGGGCGTGGGGCAAGCCGCTCGCTCATGAGGGCGGGAAGCAGCTGAAGTACTACTGCTCGGCGTACACGTCGTTTTACACCACCATTGCGCTGGTTGCCGCGCTGCACTTTTCCGGCGTCTTCCCGCTGTACACCATCATCGACGAGTTCGGCCCGCTGCTGAGCGTGTCGATCCTCTCCGGGTGGCTGGTGGCCGTCGTCGCGTACGTGTCGGCGCTCGCGCGCGGCGCGCAGCACCGCATGTCGGGCAACCACGTGTACGACTTCTTCATGGGCGCCGAGCTCAACCCGCGCATGTTTGGCGTGCTCGACTTCAAGATGTTCTTCGAGGTGCGCATGCCGTGGTACATCCTCTTCCTCCTCTCGTGCGGCGCCGCCGCCCGCCAGTGGGAGCGCTACGGCTACGTCTCGGGCGAGGTCGGCTTCCTCGTGCTCGCGCACTTCCTCTACGCCAACGCCACCTCCAAGGGCGAGGAGCTCATCGTCACCACCTGGGACATGTACTACGAGAAGTGGGGGTTCATGCTCATCTTCTGGAACCTGTCGGGCGTGCCTCTCAGCTACTGCCACTGCACCATATACCTGGCGAACCACTCCCCCGAGGAGTACCGCTGGAGCCGCCCGGCCCTGGTCGCGCTGTACGGGGCCTACCTCTTCTTCTACTGGGTCTGGGACAGCTGCAACAGCCAAAAGAACCGCTTCCGCGCCATGGAGCGCGGGAAGCTCATCAAGCGCAACACCTTCCCGCAGCTGCCGTGGCAGACGCTACACAACCCCAAGACGATCGAGACCGGGCTGGGCGACAAGATCCTGGCCGACGGGTGGTACGGCCTGGCACGCAAGGTGCATTACACATGTGATGTGTTCTTTGCCACCAGCTGGGGCCTGATCACCGGGTTCAACAGCCCCTTCCCGTGGTTCTATCCGGTGTTTTTTGTCACCATGATTGCCCACCGCGCGTGGCGCGATATCTCGCGCTGCAGGGAGAAGTATGGCGAGGCGTGGCTCGAGTATGAGAGGCAGGTGCCGTATCTGTTTATTCCGGTGAGTTTTGTCCCCTTTCCCCTCTTTTTGTTTTGAGACTGGTTGGCTGACGGGGGCTGGCAGTACGTCATTTGAGCGGTTGCTACTTGCCTGGGGGGGTGAGCTCCCTTTTTTTGGCTCACCCCTAGTACTTCGTGGTGAGGAGGGGACGAGCAACGCCAACTGCGCGAGTGGTTTGGAGTCGGTTTTATTGGATTGGGATAGCGGGGCTGGATTGTAGGTGTTGATGACTGATTGACTGAACGGACGGGTGGGTGGGGGAAGACGGGATATCTGGGCCGCGGCCATCATGCATGGTTAAGCCGGCGATGGGATGGTGTGGCTTGCTCCTGGTTGTTGGGTCTTCTTATACTGCCTGTACGTCTTATGTAGTCTTGCCGCTAGGCTGGGGCACGGAATAATTAATAGTAATACTTGGAACCTTGCTGTCTCGTGCCTGTTGGCCAGTACGTTGGAGTTGTTTTTGGCTGTTGGGGGGAAGTGAAGAGACGAGCATCCGCGAATTGAACACCAAGCAGGCCTTGAGTGGGGACGGGACAGGTAAACGGGAGGGCAAAACAGACAAACTGAACCAGGTCAAGCCAGATGGCATGGACAAGACCGCCAGTGGCGAGGGAGAAAAAGGGAATGGAGGGAGAAGTAGGAGACCAAAAAAAAAAACGAAAAAAGAATCCAATCGAGGACGGGAATTGAGCCCGACGTGGGGGTCGAACCCACAACCTTGAGATGGGAGATTTCTTGAATAAGAGTCTCACGCTCTACCGATTGAGCTAGCCGGGCAAGGCTAATTCAGTTTGTTGTTGTGCGGGAAAGCCGGAGGAGAGATTTTCTTGTTTGGTGGTGTGGGTTGTGGGTTGTGGTGTGGGCGAGGTGTGGGGCCGACGGGATGGTGCGGTGAGGGCGGGACGGTGTGGGCGACTGAACCGAGGGTAGGAAGCGAGCGTGGCAAGGACCGGCCAGACAGGACATCACCCCCTGATAAAAAGACGTCATGAAGCAGCACCCATAGCCAGCGTAGACTACAATCTTGCCCATCATCCGTCTATGATGAGAAACCCAAGACCCAGAGCGATGAGCGACCCTAATGTGACAATAGTACATGTCCGTCCCGCGAAACCATTAACCAACCGTGCCCGAGATGCGCCGCTTGCTCAACCCCCCTATGACTAGCTAACCCGTCCCCTCAACACCTCACCGCTGCCCCGTCACCCATCTCCCAATCCCACTCCCCACCTCCAACATCAACACCAACACCCCGATGTCGCGCCGGAATCGCGACCGTATACATCGCCCGAGAGCAGGTGTATGAGCCCTGGATAGTTACAGCTTGTCCGCTCACACCTGCCTGCGCCAGTTCGGAGGCGCGCCGCTTAGCAGGTGATGTTGAGGGTCGCCTTCGAGTTCATGAGCAGCGCAACGATCAAGCCGTAGAGACCTGGACCTGTGTCAGCGCAGCCTGGAGCAGAATACGGAATAAACCGGTGCCCGACGTACCCAGAACTTCAGCGAAAATGAGAATCAGAATCATGCCAACGAACAGCCTGGGCTGCTGGGCAGTGCCGCGGACACCAGCGTCACCGACAATACCAATCGCAAACCCGGCAGCCATGCCCGCGAGACCGACAGCAAGACCGGCGCCGAGCTGGATGAAGCCGGTGTACAGGGCGTAGCCGTCTTGTGTGAGGCCGTCCGAGATCAGGACCGAGACGACGAGGCCGTAGATACCGATGATACCGGCCATAATGACGGGGACAATGTCTGGAGCGATGAGCGTCAACAACTGGATTTCCACCCGCAAGCTTCCCATCCTATCCTTCCGCGCGGGGGGACGCACTCTTGACGATGAGATCGGGCCGGAGAACACCCATGGCGGCGATGCCGACGCCCGACTTGGCGGTGCCGTACGAGGCGCCGAGGCAGGTGAAGACGATGGCTGCGGTGCAGCCCATGGCACCGAAAAAGGGCTGTTGTCATGTCAGTACGGGAATGCGCGCGACGGGCCCGACTCGGGATCGAATCCATGTGGGGTCACCCGAGGGCGTCACTCGTTGGTGTTGAGATGACGGCTTCGACCGGGCGGAGAAGAATGGGGGGCACTGACCGCGTACACGGGGCTGCGGAGACGGCATTGTCAGCGGCACATCCGGCGATATACAGGCGCGTGGGATCGATAACAAGGTAAAAATGCCAGAGAACAATAAGGCCATGGTAGCGGCCGGCACGAGTAAGGGGAGGGAGGGGGGAGGTGTCGGAACTGGGCGTGTTTTGAGGGGGCAGACGGCGGCGGACCCGCGCAGAGCACCAGTGGCTTGCTTACCAGGCGTCGGTCATCTTGAAAGCTTGTGCGCGGAGCTGTGGTGGCGATTGAAAATGGAGATAATCGGTGGCTCGAGGGCGATGGCGGCGGATGCGCGATGGAGGGACGGGCGGGTGGTCGATAGCTCGCGATGTCGGAGTGGATGGCGATGACGGATGGGGGTTGACAGTTCGAGGTTGGCTCAGCGAGGTGTTTCCAGGTTGCAGGTGCAGGTTGGCCCGGAGGTTGGTTGGTTGGCTGGCGTTGGCTGGGGCGCTGTGCGGTGCTGTGCCTTGGCCACAGAGAGCAGAGCTTTGCCGGCAGAAGCACCTACGCACGCACCACCTTGGCTTGGCCCAGCGCCTCCTCAGCCACCTGCATTCCTGGCCCACATAGATGCACAGGTCCGCGTGGATTATGTAAGCACGATTGATTTCGTAAACACAAAAAATGCTACGCGGCTACTTCCTCGCGCCGCCCCCTGAACCCGTGAATGCCACCATTGCCATCGCCAACCACTCGCTAACTATAGTACATCTGAATACCGCAAAGGGCATGCCCTCGAGGTCCTTGTATGGCCAATTGCATGGCACTTTGTACACTTGCTTGGGGCCCGGGCCCGGGGCTGGGCCTGAGCCTCTGCAGACATTGACCCTTGCTCCAGAACCCTTTCAGAGTGCTCTGCACCCTTGGTTCGTCGCACAGAGGGGAAGAGAGCTGAAGCTGCATTCATAACAGCAAGGCAGCCGCCTGTAAGAAAAACAGACGGGAGAGAAGTTTTACATTGTTCGTAGAGTGACTTCAGCCGCTCGAGCGCCCAAGTATAATCTTCCTCTGTCTCGCCGCGTAAAAATGCAAATGCGATACAGAAAGGCCGCTTAGCTGCATCAACGCCAATCATGTTGAGGAGAGGCATGCCATACTTGTTGGTCTTATATGTGCCGTCAAGAAGGAGAAGCTCAGGGTAAGCCCGGAGGTGGGCAATCGAGTCCGGGTGAGCAAAGAGAACAGCTGCGATCCGACCATTTGGCGTAAACTGAACTCGACACCAGAAGCCCTCCTTGTCAAGCTGGTTGGCACGTGCCTCAATTGAGCCTTGCCCTTCGCAAGCATCTCGACGAACATCCGCAATACGATTGTAGATATGTTGCCGTGTGGCGAGCGAACCGCTTTCTTGTACAAGTGTCTGGATCTCCTTTGGCGCAAGGCCAGCATTGGAAAGGGTTGCAAGCTGTGACGTGCCTCCAGAGGGTTGTCGGTGGACTGGGTGAGCAGATGGTTGTTGGCTTGGCTCATGATTATGTATCGAGAACCGGTGGTCAGGACGATGCTTCAGAACCCAGGTGTTGTCAAGGGACTCCTTTGCGAGTACTGAAAAGGGGCATTTGGTGACTGGAGTAGTTGTTCTTTGACGGTTGCTTCGAATCTCGGGTAGCCGACGGCCTCGATTGCAGGCGAATGTAACTGTCAACCTCCCACTCTTTTCTTTGGTCGATTTTTCGGTGGAAAACGCGTAGCCCCTGGTGGCAGCCCATGTGTTGATTGACCGAAACAGGGCTTCTCGGGAGTCGTATATAGCTTCAGGAGGGAGACAGTCGCCTGGGAAGGTAGCCATGGCGAGTGGTTGGCGATGGCAATGGTGGCATTCAGGAGTTCAGAGGCGCGTGGGGAAGTCGTCGCGTTTGATGGATTGTTTTGAGTTTAAGTAATCATTGTGCTTATCTAATTCGAGCGGACCCACACATCGAGCGGGCGCCACGGGTTCAGCCACCCTGCATTCTGCCCCATCTGACCGCCCAAAGTTTGCAGTGGTCTGCCAGGGTCGTTTAGGTTTTGCTGGACCAGGCTGCGACAGTCTTTTTTTCCGCCTTCACGATCCATCTCATTCCCTCCTCCTCACGGCATCCCGCGCAAATCCAGGGCGAGCAACCGCAGTGAACCCTGGCGACAAGATAATCTCCGAGCCTATCGTCATCGCCATCCTTACCATCAATATACCGACGCCGCAATGTCTGCCGCTCAGAACGAGTCCGCCGCCTGGCCCAAGGCCGAGGACCCCGCGCTGGTCCAGGAGCTGCTCGACTGCATCCAGCAGGCCAGCCACTACCGCCAGCTCAAGAAGGGCGCTGTACGTTCCCCCCTCCTTGATCTCCCGCATCCCTTGCATTGGCTAATCGAGACTCCAGAACGAGGCTACCAAGTCGTATGTCTATACCCCTATTGCTCGTCCTCAAACGCACTCACCGACTGACACAACATAGGATCAACCGCGGCACCAGCGAGCTCGTCATCCTCGCCGCCGACACCCAGCCCCTGAGCATTGTTCTCCACATCCCTCTCATCAGCGAGGAGAAGAACGTGCCCTACGTGGTATGTTGTTCGGGAGGATGAAAGGACCAATGTCGAGACTAACGTGTCTGCAGTACGTCCCCAGCAAGGTCGCCCTCGGCCGCGCCTGCGGTGTTTCGCGCGCTGTCATCGCCGTCTCCCTCACCTCGAACGAGGCCTCGGACCTGAACTCCAAGATCCGCGCCCTCCGCGACAAGGTCGAGCGCCTGGCCATGTAAAGACACGTATGGGAACAGGGATGGAGTTGGGCAATCAGATATGGGCAGGACGGTGACACGCCTGCACATGTCTGTCTGTGACTGGACTAGCGGCAGAGGGCAGGATTTGGATGGCCACCTAAACTCGGTTGTTTAGGTAGGGGAGAAATCCCAGGCTCGAGAAATACAACGGATGAGGATGTCGAAGTTTTGGTTCCCAGTTTCAGATCCAGGGTTGGGGTTACGGCGCACGCCCTCCGCTTCGTGGTTTTTATTTGGCAACGGAACGTGGGGGGATGGTCCTGCTGAAGGCGCTTGGGGCCGTCAGCAGGGTTGCTTCCCCACCTCCCAGACATCACGAGTGTACCAGGTCAGGTCCCTAGTCGGACGCCGGTGTCGAGACCCGGCATCGGTGGCCTGCAGCCGACGACTTAAGCTGGCTAGCATCCCAGCGAATAGCTTCCTCTCCCTCTGCCCTTGGGTATTTCCGAATAATAACCCCCAGCATAAGATTCACCGCCGATCCTCGTTCAACCCCCTCTCACCAAGCCGTTCGCTTTACCCAACCTCGCTTGATGATCCAGGCCAAATATCCCAACTCAGAGTTGCCCAGTAAATCATCCCACCCTTCCGCCAACCCGCATCGCAGCACCAGCCAACACCACGAAACTGCCAGCCCACTACCATGCCGGGCCTGGCGCGCAAGGTGCTCATCTGCGCCGCCGTCGACGGGCTGGTGCTGCACCCGCTCAACTCGCGCAAGGATCAGCCACCGCAGTCACAGCAGCAGCGCTCCCCGCCGGCCCCCGCCCCGATCAGGATCCGCTACGGCGACGCTGCGATATCCACCCTCCCGCGCGACTCTGCCGCCGCCGTGCCCGATGCGGCGGCGCCGTCGTTTGAGGCGTATGGGATTGTTGGTAGGTCTTTAAATTTTTTCGTTTGTCTGGGTTGGGCGCTCACCCTTCCCCTCAACCCCTTTCACCGCCAGGGAGGCACAACGCCAGCACTCCATCCCACCTCATCCCCTCCCCGCCCCTCACCACCCAAACTCACACATCAAGCCCCCCCCCTCCTTTTTTTCCCCCTCCTCCCAACATATACACCCCACGAACTAACCCCCCCGGCCAGGCCTCATAACCGTCTTCCGCCACGCCTACCTCGTCTCCATCACCCGCCGCCAACAGGTCGCCCTCCTCCCCTCGTCCGTCCCAGGCGCCCCACCTCAACCCATCTACGTCATCAGCGAAGTCGCCCTCACCCCGTGTGCGTCCCGCTCCGAGGCGGTTGATTTCGTCGCCCGCACCGCTGCGACTCTGTCTTCCTCCTCTGGGAGCAAGGAAGACGATGGGGAAGGGAGCAGCGAGGAAGAGGGGAGTGGGAGTGGCCAGGAGGTGGTGAGGGGGGATGAGGTGATGAGTGAAGGGGAGGAGGTGCAGGTTGGTAGAGGCGGGGGAGGGGTGGTCAAGGATGTGGTGGAGAAGAGGGGGAGTTATGGGCGGTTTGCGCAGCGGTGGTTTAGTCGGTCCGGGTGGGCGATGGATCAGAAGCGGACGATGGGGTTGAGCGGGGGGGTAGCGGCCGCGGGGGATGGGGAAGGGAACGGGAGGAAGGGGGGGGTTGTGGTGGGGAGGGGGGTGACGGAGGAAGGGGGGGAGGGGAGTGAGGCTGCCGAGAGCTTGCTGCCGAAGCTGTTAAGGACGAGCCAGATTCTGTTTGGGGCGAGCAAGACGTTCTATTTTGCCTACGACTATGACCTGACGCGGAGCTTGGCCAACACGCCGCGGGAGGTGCCCACGGGCGCGTCGCTGCACGAGGTGGTCGACAAAAACTACTTCTGGAACAGGCACATGCTCGCGGCGTTCATCGACGCCGGTGCGGACTCGCTCGTGCTGCCGCTGATGCAGGGCTTCGTCGGGCAGCGCGGGTTCGTCGTCGACAGCCACCCGCCGCAGGTCGACGAGGGCGGCGCGCACAAGGAGTCGGTCGAGCTGAGCGACTTTGTGCTGTCGCGGGCGGCCTCGCCGCAGCCGGAAGGGGCTGCTGTCGCGGGTTCTGAGACCACCCGTCGCCCGACAGAGAGGAAATACAACATCACCATCATCTCGCGCCGCTCCGTCAAGCGCGCCGGCCTCCGCTACCTCCGCCGCGGCATCGACGAGGACGGCAACGTCGCCAACTCGGTTGAATCAGAACAGCTCCTCTCTCCCGCTGACCCCACCCCCTACGATCCAGCCACTCCCCCGCGGATCTACTCCTTCGTCCAAACCCGCGGCAGCATCCCCCTCTTCTTCACGCAGTCGCCCTACTCGCTCAAGCCCGTGCCCGAGCTGCGGCACTCGGCCGAGGCGAACCTGGCCGCGCTGCGGCGGCACTTTGGCGCGCTGCGGGCGCGCTACGGCGCCGTGCAGGCGGTGAATTTGGTGGAGAAGCACGGGGTGGAGGCCGAGATTGGGGAGATGTACGAGGGCAGGGTAAAGAAGTTGAATCAGGAGGAGGATGATAACGGGGAGAGCAAAGGGGAAGTGGCGTTCGAGTGGTTCGATTTCCACGCCGTGTGCCGGGGGATGAAATTCGAGAACGTCTCGCTACTCCTGCAGACACTCGGCGGGCAGCTGGACGAATTCGGGAGCTCGGTGGCGGCGGGCGGGACGCTGGTCGCGCGGCAGAAGGGGGTGCTGCGCACCAACTGTATGGACTGCCTCGACCGGACCAATGTCTGCCAGAGCTCGTTCGCGAAGCACATGCTGGACCTGCAGCTTAAGGAGGAGGGGTTCGACATGGCCGTGCAGCTGGACCAGGAGAACGCGTGGTTTAATACCCTGTGGGCGGACAACGGGGATGCGATTTCCAAGCAGTACGCTTCTACCGGCGCGATGAAGGGGGACTATACACGGACGAGGAAGAGGAACTACCGCGGGGCACTGACGGATGCGGGGCTGTCGCTGACGAGGTTGTTCAACGGGTGAGTTGGCAGTGCAGTGGTGAGAAGAGGTGTGTGTATTGAGCTAACTCGGCGCCGCAGCATGTTCAACGACTTCTTCCTGCAGGCCAGCATCGACTTCCTCCTCGGCAACGTCACCTCGCTCGTGTTCGAGGAGTTCGAGGCCACCATGATGACCAAGGACCCGGCGGTGTCGATGCAGAACATGCGGCAGCAGGCCATCGAACTCTGCCAGAAGCGGGTCGTCGCGGACGAAGCCGAGGAGTTCATCGGCGGGTGGGCGCTGCTGACGCCCTCGGCGCCCGACACGGTGCGGAGCGCCTCGTTCGACGAGGCCGTCCTCCTGCTGACCGACGTGGCGCTGTACCTGTGCCGGTTCGACTGGAACCTGGACAAGGTGTCGTCGTTTGAGCGCGTCGACCTGGCCCACGTCTCGAAGATCCGGTTCGGCACCTACATCACGTCGACCATCTCGCCGGCGCAAACCGATGACATGCGCAACTTTGGCTTGGTCGTCGAGTACAAGCCCGGGCTGACCGACATCACGCGCGTCAACACCCGCTCGCTCTCCTCCATGTCCAGCACGGCCGGTAAAACCCCCGTCCCCTCCGGCCTCGCCAGCGAAGAAACCCCCGCCCCGCCCCCATCCAGCGGCCTTGCCAGCTTCCTCTCGCGCAAGCCCCCACCCCCACCGCCACGCAAGATCGCGCTCAAAGCTCTGCACAGCCAGACATCCGCAGCCGACCCGACCGACCGCAACAACAACAAGCAGGACGACGGGGGAGCCGGGGCGGTCACGCGGTTGACCGAGATCCAGCAGGTGGTGCTGATCGCGGCCGAGATCGAGCGGCTGGCGATCCAGAACCAGCCGCGGGCGGCGGGCAAGAGCCCCGAGGCGGCCCACCTGATCGAGAAGGGCGATATCATCTCGCTGGCGGAGGCGAGGAGGAATACGACCATCTTTGAGCAGTGGGGGCACTCGATTATGAAGTTGGTGTGGGCGTAGCTGTGGCCTGGGTGGTGGAGAGCAAGGGCCTGGGGGGATTCGTTGTATAGAGCAGCGCCGTACGGGCTGTTAATGATATAGACGTCCATTCCCGCTCAGTCGTCGTCCTCCTCCTCATCCTCCTCCTCCACACTCGCATCCTCCACTCTGTAAAGGTGCATTTGGTAGCGCATATCCTCAAGTGGGATCGGGTAATCCAGCCCCCCACTCGCGAGGCGGAACCACACCGAGTCCTGTGACTCGACTTTCACCCAGCGGCGGCCATTGACGGGCTCGGCGCGGGTGCCGAGCATGATGCGGTCGAGCAGCCACTGCATCGGGTAGCGCTTCGCCTCCTTGCCGATGCTCGCCTCGGAGTAGCTTCCCGGGCTGTCGACGACGAGCAGGAGGGAGCCGAAGGGGAACGCCGCCGTCAGGTTGAGCAGGAAGGCGGTGGTCTTGCCGATGCCGCCTGTGGTGAAGAGCTCGTTGAGGGTGAAGAGGATGGTGATGAGGAGGGGGGTGGGGCCGATGAGGGAGGCGAGGTTGGCCTTGTCCAGGGCCAGGGCGTCCTGCTGGAGGAAGGTGGACGTGAAGTGCTCTGGGGAGACCATGGCGGCGTTGGTGAGCTTGACGGCTGCGCTGGCGTATTTGGACAGGGGCGGAGGAGTGGTGATGGCTGTGCCGAGTTGCGAGACCACGGTTGCCCAAGGCCCGGAGTCGACGAGGGTCATGGAGGCTGGGATGGGGGCTGGCTGATTGTTGAGAAAAGCGCCCAGGGCGACGAGCTCGGCCGCGCCGCCGCCGATGGAGATCAGTTTGAGGGTCTGGGGGTTGGTTCCATGGGTGGTGGAAGCGGCCTCTTCATTGTTCTCGTTCTCATCCTCATCCTCATCCTCGTCACTATCTTGGCCCTCGAGTAGCGAAGGCGAGAGCGGTTCCAGGTGCTCCTTGATGCCCTCCAACACCGAGGCATAGCATAGAGCTCTCGTCGGGCTCCATCTCGCGGCGTACACTGCTAGGTGCTCTGGATCGCCAAATGCCCTCGCAAAGTCCCGTTCGTACAGGGCCTGCTTCACAGACTGCAGGGTGGCGGTGAGATTGGGCGATGTGAGTGCGTCGGCGAAGGCGTGGCGGAAGAGGTCCAGGACTCGCTGATGGTGCTTCTTGTCCTCGTCCGAGGTCCTCAGCCGTTGCTCGCTCCCTGGGTCATCTCGTGTTTCCGCGGATGAGACGGCGGGTTGGGCCTTCTTAGGCGGTTGCTGTTTCTTGGAGCTGCTCGTGTTGCCGCCCCTGGTCTTCTTGGCCCTGGGCGGCCCCGGGTGTCTCTTCTTCTTTCCCGTCATGCCGGGATCGCCTTGTGCTGTTTGTTTTGATATTTCTTGATTCGGTGTTGACCCCTTTCAGCCTCTGTTCAGCCTCATCTCACCCTGAAGGCAGGCTCAGTGCATCGACGTTCGAGGATTCAGCCAAACAGAATCTTGTTTTTTATTTAGGCTGAATTCATCTTCGAGGCTGCATCAAGCCTGGAGCAATGGAAGGCGGACAAAACCCCACCTGCAAATTTGAGACGGAGGAGCGTCCAGACCCTAACCCTGATCAAACTCACCCCCAACCCAATGCCCCTTATGTTCTTGCTCACTCGGTTGCATCTCGCCGACGAGGAAGCTCGCAACCGTCACGACAGTTCCCTGGGTGGCTCGTATTCCTCGAAAGTTCAATCGAGCAGAAATATTCCGTAGTCCGTAAGCTATCTGGCACTGCGTAAGCGAGGGCTGGCCGGCAGCGCCGCATCTGGGCCAGCGTGTTGGTGGTCGATTTTTCCGTGACTAAGACGCGACCAACTTCGTTCTTGGGTTCCAATGCTTCATGGGGTTCCTTGGGAGCTTGGCCTGGTGGGAGGAATGTGGCCAATGATGCTCGCCGCCGCCAGCTCATGGCACGGCAGTTTTGCAGAGACCCCGCCACCCCATGAAACATCCCCCTCCGCACACGGCAGGCACAAAAAGGGCCACAGCTCTGGGCCCCCGGTTTGAGTTGGTCATGGTGCGGGCTGCTGCTGTTGCGAAAGACGGAGATCGTCAAGTCCGATGGCCATGTCTTGGCATGGGATAAAAAGGCCGCATTGATACCGTCTGGGCTCTCTTTGCTGGGGGAGGGGGGGTAGGGGCAGCCGTGAGCTGGCGGACGAGATGTGGAGGATAGCCTCACCGCGGAGATTCCGTCGCTGAGTGAGCGATGCAGACGGTTTGTCAACACCCACGCGCTGGCATCGGTTATCAGCACGCCGACATCTCCACGGGTGTGCGCCGCGCCGTCGTCCGTTTCTTGTTTCACCTCCCATTCCTGCGGGCGCTGCATGCGTAATATCTTATGAATTCCTTATGTCGTTCCCTACGGAGTCCTCCTCTGGGCGGCACAGGGTCCCCCGCTGTGGCCATGTGCTGCGAGGGAGGGTGGGAGTGCCCGATGGCCCTGATGCTCCGATGTCAGGAAACCCCCCGGCGCCAGGACAGGACGGGACAGGATGGGATGGGATGGGGGGGCAATGGATGGGGGGCAAAAAGATGGGAAAATCACCACTTCAGACCGGGCAGCCATGAACCGGCAGAGCTCAGCCCGAGTCAACTAATAACTCCACTGTGGCATTCATCCGGGCGAACCAGAGACGTGCCCCAGGGGAGCTCGCTGTTTCTGTTTCTCAGCAACCAGCGCCAGGGCACACCGCGGCGCGGGCATTACCCCACTTGCCTGATCCAAGGATGGCTGGATAGATGGAGGGTGGTGGATGGATGGATGGATGCGGATGGCGGGTGGTGGAGGGAGGGGCTTGCTTGGGCTTGGGGTACGTACCCCCAACGCTGCGGCTAACACCGCCGCCGGTGCTGCTTGGTTCCTGGCTGACACTCACATAAAACTAACACCCCACCTTCCTCGACTCTCTCCCACCCTCTCCCTCCTCCCTCCTCCCTTTCTCCCCTTTGCATATTCTCTCTCCCCAGCCTCTGCCGCAAGCAAAGACTGAGTCCCCTTTTGCACGCCTGATTCTGCCCCAGAACACACCGCAACTATGGGCTACACCGACACCGACAAGCTCGCGATCAACACGATCCGCGTGCTGGCCGTAAGTTTGCTGCCCCTCCCAACAAAAAACGGACCCCGCCCCCACCATGGGCAACGACGCCCTGAGCTCGGGCAGCGCTCTGCCCACCACAGAAGAGCTGCAGCCCTCCCCTCTTGAGTTCACCTAACCGCGTCGCACACCAACGGGGACTTCGCAATGGCCTTTTGCTGACCCAATTCCCCCCCCCCAGGCCGATGCCACCGCCCATGCCAACTCGGGCCACCCGGGCGCGCCCATGTAAGTTTTCTCCAGCAAAATGACGAGACAGAGCTCGCTCGTCAGGGCCGCCGATCCCGGAGACGACAGACCAGAATTCGCTAACCCCCAACAGGGGCATGGCGCCCATCGCCCACGTCCTCTTCAACCGCTTCCTGAGGTTCAACCCCAAGAACCCCAAGTGGGCCAACCGTGATCGCTTCGTTCTCTCGTAAGTTTGGTCACAAGCCACAGCCTCTCCCCTAGCTGTAACGCAACTGACACGGCAACCCCTCAGCAACGGCCACGGCTGCATGCTCCAGTATGCCCTCCTCCACCTCTACGGCTACGCCGTCTCTCTGGATGACCTGAAGGCCTTCCGCGTAAGCCCCCCCGCCCCCCCCAAATGCCGCTCCTCTCGCTATGCCGGCCCTCCCCTAACATTGGTCCCCCCAGACCGTCGACAGCATCACTC
This sequence comes from Staphylotrichum tortipilum, assembly GCA_033296695.1. Classification (NCBI taxonomy): domain Eukaryota; kingdom Fungi; phylum Ascomycota; class Sordariomycetes; order Sordariales; family Chaetomiaceae; genus Staphylotrichum; species Staphylotrichum tortipilum. The sequence goes on along the minus strand of MU855469.1, from coordinate 13,718 downwards.
CCGGTCATCCCGAGGCCCATGACACTCCCGGCATTGAGGTCACCACCGGCCCCCTCGGCCAGGGCATCAGCAATGCCGTCGGTCTCGCGATTGCGCAGGCGCATACCGCTGCCGTCTTCAACAAGCCGGGCTTCAACCTGATTGACAACTATACATACTGCTTCCTCGGCGACGGCTGCCTGATGGAGGGTGTCTCGTCCGAGGCGTCGTCGCTGGCCGGCCACCTCCAGCTCGGCAACCTGATTGCCATCTGGGACGACAACCACATCACCATTGACGGCGACACCAACCAGGCCTTCACCGAGGACGTGCTCAAGCGCTACGAGGCGTACGGCTGGCAGGTGCTGACGGTCGAGGACGGCCAGGACGACCTCACCGGCATGGAGGCGGCCATCAAGCAGGCCCAGGAGGTCAAGGACAAGCCCACGCTGATCAAGCTCAAGACCATCATCGGCTTCGGCTCCAAGAAGCAGGGCACCCACGACGTCCACGGCTCGCCCCTCAAGGCCGACGACATTAAGCAGCTCAAGGAGCGCTTCGGCTTCAACCCCGAGGAGAGCTTCGCCGTCCCCCAGTCCGTGTACGAGATCTGCGGCAAGGCCGCCGCCTCGGGTGCCGCCCACGAGGAGGAGTGGAACCAGCTGTTTGCCAAGTACGGCGAGCAGTACAAGGCCGAGCACGACGACCTCGTCCGCCGCCTCAAGGGCGACCTGCCCGAGGGCTGGGAGAAGAACCTCCCCACCTACACCCCCGCCGACGCCGCCGTCGCGTCGCGCAAGCTGTCCGAGATTGTCATCAACAAGATCTTTGACGCCATCCCCGAGTTTGTCGGCGGCTCGGCCGATCTGACGGGCTCCAACCTGACGCGCTCCAAGGGCGCCATCGACTTCCAGCCCCCCGCCACCGGCCTCGGCACCTATGCCGGCCGCTACATCCGCTTCGGCGTGCGCGAGCACGGCATGGGCGCCATCATGAATGGCCTGGCCGCCTATGGCACCATCATCCCGTACGGCGGTACCTTCCTCAACTTCGTCTCGTATGCTGCCGGCTCGGTCCGCCTGTCGGCCCTCTCGCGCGTGCGCGGCATCTGGGTCGCGACGCACGACTCGATCGGCCTCGGCGAGGACGGCCCGACCCATCAGCCCATCGAGACGCTGGCGCACTTCCGTGCCCTCCCCAACTGCATGGTCTGGCGCCCGGCCGACGGCAACGAGACCAGCGCCGCCTACTACGTCTCCCTCGTTTCCAAGCACACCCCCAGCATCCTGGCCCTCTCGCGCCAGAACCTGCCGCAGCTCGAGGGCTCGCTCGTCGACAAGGCCATCAAGGGCGGGTATGTTCTCCAGGAGGTGGAGGGCGCCAACGTCACGCTCGTGTCGACTGGCTCCGAGGTGGGCATCTGCGTCCAGGCCGTCAAGGTCCTGGCCGAGCAGTACGGCCTCAAGGCCCGCGTGGTCTCGATGCCCTGCTTCGAGGTGTTCGACACTCAGTCCAAGGAGTACCGCCTCAGCGTCCTGCCCGACGGCATCCCGTCCATGTCGGTCGAGGTCATGAGCACCATGGGCTGGGAGAGGTATACCCACGAGCAGTTTGGCCTCAACCGGTTCGGCGCCTCGGGCCCGTACCTGGATGTGTACAAGGCAAGTCATTCAACCAGCGCCCTCGATTGTGTGGTGCTGCATGCTAACCTGTCTACGCGCAACAGAAGTTCGAGTTCACCCCCGAGGGCATTGCCAAGCGCGCGGCGGCGACGGTCGACTTCTGGAAGGACGTGCCCAACATCCGCTCGCCCATCAACCGTGCCTTCCAGCACATCCTTTAAATGGGGAATGGGGGCGAGGGGGAAGGGAGTCTGGGATATATACCTAGCGGTAGACATTGGGTTGGGTGGAGGAGAAAAAGGGTTTGGCTTCGGGGCGGATGGCCGCCGTCGGAGGGTTACAATTATGTCTGATGTTGTCGGTAATGAACAGCCGCCTTTACGATCTTGGAGGCAAATAGACTTCATGCGCGCAATTGATTGTCTGGGGGTGACGTGATGGTGGTGTTTTGGCGTGCTTGATGTGAGGATGAGACAGGCCAGTGGCCGGGGGGGTGCTGTTGGGCCTGGGGAACCAGGGTTGTTTGTCGTGACGCACACTGTGAAGCAGCAATGTGGGGGCAACAGCTGGGTAGCCCCCCCTGTCTTGCTCCCTGGCTGCTGCTGCGCTGTGGCCTGGAACTGCCACCTCTCGCATGCCACAACCACGGCCCAAACATCCAACACGACACCTAACACGACAACCAACCCTCGAGTCGGCATTGGCAGACCACACCCAGCAAAAGACTGAAGCTACTGTCTTTTCCAACACACCCACCATTCAACTCGAGAGAATCTAGCCCACAACCCAGCCAGCCGCCAAGATGGACGAAGAGAAGCTCAAGGCCGAGAAGATGGCCGCGGCCAAGAAGAAGGTACCTCGTCATTCTTGCTTGCCGTATTGCGATTATGCCGGGGCGTCTGCTCACCATCCCCTCTTCGCCACCTAGTTCGAGCAAATGCGCAAGGCAAAGGCCAAAAAGGCCGGCAGCAGTAGCAAGAAGGGCGACGCCGCCGCCTCTGCCCCGCCGACCGACGACGCCCCCCCTTCCCCGGCCACCGCTGAACCAACACCCGAGGCCGCCCCCGAGAAGCAGGAGGAGGAGGCGGAGGAACAGAAGCCCGCCGAGGAGGCGTCCCCCGAGGACAGCGCACCCGCCGAACTGACCTCCCCGGTGCCCGCGTCCTCCACGCCATCGCTGTCACAGCAGTCCAAAGCGCGTTCGACCTCGTTCCGGCAGGGGAGTGTGTCGATCCCCGCGGGGGCGGCGCCGCTATCGCCGTCGCTTGGGGGCGGTGCTGGCGCGACAGGGTTGGGGCTGTTTAGTCCCGAGGGGGAGACGGCACCAGATATTTATCGCAAGCATGTGCAGCGGATTGAGGAGCTGGAGAGGGAGAATCGGGGGCTGGTGAAGGAGGTGAGGGATGTGGAGGGGCGGTGGAGGAAGGCGGAGGGGGAGCTGGCGGATTTGAGGGAGGGGGAGGGGGGGGAGGGCCAAGGGGAGGTGATGAAGTTGGTAGGTTGACCACCGCCACAACAACCCTTTGGTGAATGCCGAACTGACACACTGCCAGAAAACCGACCTCGCCGCCCTGCAGCGCCAAAACGCACAACTCCAATCCCAGCTCGCCCGCGGCCGCCACGGCGCATCCCCCTCCCTCTCTTTATCCACACACCCCCCCCAAACCGAACTCGAAGCCCAACTCCGCAGCAAGTCCGCCACGCTCGAGACAATGGAGCTGGAAATGTCGCGCCTGCGCGCGCAGGTCGAGCGCCTCTCCTCGTCCGCCTCCCCCTCGGAGCAGATCGTCGCGCTGGAAGAGAAACTCGCCCGCGCCGAACAGGCCGCCGGCCTCGCGCAGCGTGAGCTGCTCGACGTGCGCACTGAGCTGGATAACGCGTCCAAGCGCGCCGTGCGCGAGGGGTCGGAGCGGGCGTCGGCTGAGACGCAGGCGAGGGCGCTGGAGCAGAGGGCCGCGGCGGCTGAGGCTGCGAAAGAGGAGCTGGTGAAGAAGGTGGAGGGGTTGGAGAAGAAGGCCGCGGCGCTGACGACGCTGCACCGCGAGCAGGATGGACGGGCGCAGGTGTTGAGGAGGGAGAAGGAGGCTGTGGAAAAGGAGGTCGCGGGGTTGAGGGAGAAGGTGGAGAGGGTGGAAGGGGAGAATCTGAGGTTGCGGAAGAAGGACGCCGCGGAGGGCGGCGGGGATGATGAGGGGGTGGATGAGCTTGTGGAAGAAGAACGGAGGAGGCTGGAGGGGCGGGTGCGGGAATTGGAGGCGGAGAATACGGATTTGAAGAGGGGGATTTGGCAGGAGAGGCGGAAGGAGATGCAGGTTGGTCCGGAGGAGGCCGCGCGGTTTGAGACGGTTGATCTGGGCGGGGCGGCGGGGAGGTTGTCGCCGTCAGTGAGGAAGGGGGGAAGTGGAGGGAGTGGGTTTGGGGAGTTCTTTGCGAGCGGGTTGAATGCATTGACCGGGGCGGGTGCGGGCGCGCAAGGGCATGGGCATGGGTATCAGCAGCACCAGCATGAGGAGTTGCTGGAGGATGATGATATGGAGTTTGATGAGGAGGCGTTTAGGAAGGCGCAGGAGGAGGAGCAGAAGAAGAGGATTGAGAGGATCAAGGAGATCAAGAGGTCGTTGAACAATTGGGAGGGGTGGAGGTTGGATTTGGTGGAGAATCGGAGGGGGGGAGGGGAGGGGATTGGGGAGATTTTTGAGATTTAGGCGGGGCTATCAGTTGGTAGATGTATCCTAGGGGTAGTAAATGTATGGGTTGTGTCTCATGACCGCCTAGATTTTCACATTATTTCTCCTTGCCTCGGCGTTGATTCAGAGACCATCCTCTTGGGAGACTTGCTGTCATTCACCAAGTCATGTCTGGCTGCCGCATCGACTGCCCATTCATCCCCTATCACCGCCCACTCCTCAACCTCTCCGCAAAGAACTGCATCATAGGCAGCACCTCCTCCCTGCTCCTCGGCATCCCGTCATCCTTTTTCGCCCACCTGACCACCTTGACGTTCTTAAACTCCCTCTCCAGCACCTCCACCGCATCCTCATCCACCACCTCACTCTCCCTCCCGCAACAAACCAGCACCGGCGTCTCCGCCTTTCCCAACCCCCTTGAGCTAGACACCATCGACGCCGGCAGCGCCCCGCCGATGGACACAACCCCCTTGAACGCTTTCCCACCACCACCACCCCCAGGACCACCCTCCCCAGAAGAAGAAGAGGCGGTTCTCAGAAGCGAAGCGAGCCCAAGCGCCAACCCCCCGCCCTGCCCAAACCCAAAAACCATCACATCCGCCCACCCCCACCCGCACCTCCCCACCAACACCTCCCCGATCAGCTTCTCCATCACCCACGCGCGTGCCTTGTCAAACCCCGGGTCGGGGTCGATATCCCCCGTCGAGGACGTAAAGAGGAGGTCGTCGCCCCAGTGGTAGCCCACTTGTTGCGAACTGGAAGAGGATGAGGGGGAGAGGAGGAAGGCGGGGAGGGGCGAGACGCCTTGGATAGAGAGGGAAAGGACGCCAGGGAGGGAGAGGGAGGACGCGAGGGTGGTGAAGGGGGCGGGGGTATCGCCGAGGCCGTCTGGGGGATGGGGTCAGCTTTATTTTCTCTGGAGTGTTTCTGTTTGTGGGGGTGGGTGTGTGGAAGACTGGGGGCCAAGAAAAAAAGAAAAGAAAACATGGGGACATACGGAAGAGCAAGAGGATGGCGGTTGTGCTCTCGGGAGGGTTGGGGTAGACGAGAGAGACGGGGCTGGGCTGACCGGCGCGGTAGGTCGGGTGGGAGGGGAGGATGGGGGCGAAGTCGGCTTCTGTGGGGATGCGGGTGGGCATTTTGACTGTTCTGTTGGCCGTGTTTTTTTGTTGTTTTTTTGGTGGTGGAGGCGATGTGGTGGGTTGTGTTGGGACTGTGCGGTGGTTGAGGGTGAAAGAGAGAGTTGGTGTGGAGATGGGATGAGAACGGGCTCCGTCTTGGCGGCCGGTGGTCAGGGCAGGCCGGACTCGCTCGGGGTGGAAATCGTAATGGGAATGAAAGGTCGAGCCTGACAATATTTGTCTCTCATCCTCGCCGCGGACAGCTCACATCAGTCGACACCATTCAAGATCGCATCAAGTGTTTGTTCATAGGTACCTAACTAGGTATCTCCACCCGAAATACTGCCTCCACGCACGAGACGCCGAACCAAAGAAAACCCCCCAACGCCGTCCCAACCAACCCTACGCCCTCATCAACTCGCCCCCATCCCTCGCCTTTAACCTCGACGGCCCGGCCGCCATCTGCACCCACTTCCCTTCCTCATCCCACTTCCCAGCCTTGGTATAATCCCCCCTCTCGCTCCCCTTCATCCACGCGAACCGAAAGTACTCATTCACCGGCCCGCCCTCCCTCTCCCACGTAACATTCGAAACCGCCACCCCGTCCTCGTCAAAATACGACCGGAACCTCTCTACATCATTCACCAGCACGCTAATGCCGTCATACATCCCCGGCGGGGGATCCCACGAGAAGCTGATGCTGGCGTTCGCGGCGGCGATGGCCGGCACGACCGACGGCAGGGCCGTGTCCATCGGGGCGTCGCCGCGCAGGGCGTAGTCGGTCTGCAGGACGGGGTCGAAGCCCCAGCGGGCGATGCCGTTGACGAAGAGGCCGATGAGCAGGCCCTGGTAGAGGAGGGACGGGCGGATCTGGATGGCGGTGCCCGGCAGCAGGAGCAGCGCGAGGATGTAGTGGTGGATGCGCAGGTTAAAGTCCGGGAGGACGAGGCAGATGACGATGGCGGCGCCGAACAGGGCATACAGCTGCAGGTTGCGGACGAGGCGGGCCTCCTGGCGGAAGAACCACACCTGGGAGGCGGCGATGGACGCCAAGACGAGGACGATGATGGCCAGGGCGGCGCGGGCGCCGGGCTGCTGGTTCAGATCGCGTGGGGTGAGGCGGTTGATGGGGATGAAGTCGAGGGTGTGGTTGGTTAGGGCGCCGACCCAAGCCGCGCCGAGCCAGAGCACCGTCTTCTCGACCTGGGCGGTCAGGCCCTTGAGGGTGCGGCGGACGCCCATGCGGTCGTACATGACCCAGCCGACGAACATGGCGGGCAGGAAGCGGCCGATCTCGGCCGAGAAGAGCGAGGGGATGTCCTTGTGGCCCGGGGCATCGGTGGCCATTCCGACGGTCCAGTAGAGGACGGTGAAGACGGGGAAGTAAAAGAGAGCGGGCGAGGTGACAAAGAGCGAGTAGACGGCGGTGAAGACGACCGAGATGGCCAGCAGCGACCACATGACGTCGCGGGCGTCGCACTGGACGCCGTCCTCAAAGGTGTAGGAGAGCGGAAAGTAGGAGTCGAAGGCGATGCTCGTGATGCCGTTGCGGGTGGTGCGGTTGAAATGGGACTGGCGGCCGATCAGCTTGACCACGCCGCAGCCGCCGTGGGTGTTGGAGACGACGCCGGCGTGCACGGCGGAGCCGCAGATTTGCGAGTCGCCGCGGTAGACGGCGGGCCCATCGGAAGCCCCAGGAGGGCCACCGATGACGAGCGGCTGGTAGATGATCTCCTGGTCCCCGACGGCGCGCGGGTTCAACACCTGGTAGCTCGCGCAGTTGGCGGGGCAGCGGAAGGGGTAGCCGCCGTCGGTGAAGGGACGGCAATCGACGCCGTCGACACCACAGCCATTGCCCGAGGTCCAGTAGGTTGCGCCGCAGCCGATCTGGGTCGGGGTTCCCCAGTCTGGGATCTCCTCGGCGATGAGGCCAGCGCGCATGACCAAGGCGAAGGTGAGGAGCCACACGGCAAAGAAGGCAAAGACGGCGAGGGCCTTGTGGCGCCTCCGGGGCAGGTACTTGTCGACCAGGACGACGGGGGCGTGCTGGATCCGGGGCAGCAAGGGCTCGATGTGGTAGCGGTGCGGGTTCGGGGGCCCGCGGGCCCACCTAGCGGTGGCCTTGACGATGCGGCGGACGGGGTAGGGCACCCACTTGAAGCGTTTCCAGGCGCCCTCGTCCTGGATGAAGCGGGGTGTGGGCGGGCGGTTATCTTCCTCGAGATCCTCGACGCGCGGGGCATCGCGGATGGGGGCGTCGGGGTGGTCGGCGGCGATCACGGTGGCGTCCGAGTCGGTGGCATCGTGGCGCTCGGGGTCGCACTGCTGGGCGTGGGCGCCCGAGGTGTGTTCAACCATGGTGTTTCTTGTGGCCCAGGTGGCTCAGGTCTATGATGGAGGAGTGTCGAGGTCCAGAATTGGATCGACGCGGATAGAGACCGGATGTCTCGGGAACAAGACCAGACGAAAGACCAGGCACCGGCCAGAGCAGGAATTGGAGATTCTGAGCCAGCAGAGGGGTGCAGAGAGGGGGCGAGTAGAGGAGCTGCGCTCCTCAGGGAGAGAAGGCAGAGCAGGTAGGTATTTATCACATGTGCAGGTCGCGATGAGCCGGAGTGGGTGAGTGTCGAGAGGCGGGTTGGATGTTTAAAGCATTTACAGCCTGTTAAATGCCCAGGTGGGCCCGGCAACACCACCACAGCGACACACCACAGCGGGCGCACAGGGCACCTGTCCCGTGTTCCAGGCACCATCGGCGTTCCTGAGAGGCTGAAACCAGCCCTGCCAGGCGGGGTCTGTCAGCAAAACGTGGAGGACCCACTCGGGCAAATCAGCCCCGCCTCATCTGATACCTGCTGCTTGGCACAGCAGAGAACACGAGATGCAGTGAGTCGCTGAGAGGACATGCTCGAGACAAAGACGAAAAAAATAATTGGGCCAAATTGGGCAACTCGGGACGAACAGAAACACCACGACCCAAAACCACAGAAATTCTCGCGAGGAGCAATCCTGACTGCCACACTGTTTCAGGCATTCGCCACGCCCTGACAGCTGGGATTTGGCTTCTACTCAATTTCTGGGTGGATCCCGCCCAAAAACTCCATCGTCTGAAGTCCAGCCCACCTGCAGTCCAGCCTCACTCACTGAATAGGGTCAGTCCCCGCCTGAACCACAACTCGGGGCCAGCAACCACACTTAGTCCACCACCACCGCCTTGCACAATGACGCCTGATTCCCAGAACCAGGAACCAGCCGTCATGAGATTCGACTTGCTCCAACCCGCCTGGAAACATGTCGCCGCCCCCCGCCTGGGCAGCCTGGCCGCCCCAGGCCGCGCCCTCATCCCCACCCCCAACTTCATCGCCCTCACCTCCCGCGGCACCGTGCCCCACGTCACCCCCGACAACGTGAGGAAGCACCTGGAGACCAAGGGAGCATACGTCGCCCTGGAGGACTGTGAGTTGTGTCTTGTCTCTTTACATCCCACTCATCTCACTAACCCCCGCCCAGTCATCGAGCGGCCCCTGCAGAACCAAAAGAGGTCCCCGCCCATCTTCCAAACCCCCCTGACAACTCCTCCACCACCAACATCATCAACATCACCAACAACAACAACCCACCCTTCCCGCCTCCACGCCTTCGCCGCCCTCCCCCAGCCCGTCATCACCATCCTCGCCCCGCGCCGCGTCAACGCAGTCCCCTCCCCCGCCGGCAACACCAACGCCGCCGTCTCCATCTTCACCTCCACCGGCTTCCAGCCCCTCACCCCCAAGGACTACCTCGCCGCCGTGCGTGCCCTGCAGCCCGACATCGCCATCGCTCCCGCCGATCTGACCCACGCGGCCACCACCCCGCCCTCCAAGCGCGCCCTGCGCATGGCCGAGCGCACCGACGAGTGGGCCGTCGACTGGTTCGCCGACCTCGCGGACCACCCCCCCGCCCCCGGTACCACCCCCGTCGCGACCTTCGCCCCCGTCCTCCCCATCCCCTACCCCATCCAATGGGAGTACCTCTCCCGCCTGGCGGAGGACTACGCCGGCACCCCCCAACTCGCGGGTCTCGCCATCCACGACGCCTCCCTCCTCCCCGACCTCGCCGCGCACTGCATGCCCCTCCTCCCCCTCCCGCGCCTCTCCCTCTCCGCCCCGCCCACCCCGCACCACGTCCTCCGCGAACTCGCCCTCGGCATCGACTTGTTCACCCTCCCCTTCCTGAATAGCGTCTCCGACGCGGGCATCGCGCTGTCCTTCTCCATCCCGCCTCCCCCCCTCCCATCTGGTGGGGGGCTGCTGCCCTTGGGAATAGACATGTCTTCCCCCGTCCACGCGACCTCCGTCACCCCGCTATCCCAATCCTGCACCTGCTATGCCTGCGCATCCCACCACAGAGCCTTCGTCCACCACCTCCTTGTCGCGCGCGAGATGCTTGGCTGGACGCTGCTGCAGATCCACAACCATGCGGTGGCGGCGTCGTTTTTCGCCGGTGTGCGGGAGGCGCTGAAGCAAGGGGGGGAGAAATTTGAGGAGGTGCGGGCGCAGTTTGGCAGGGTGTACGAGCCCGAGTTTCCAAAGGGTCTGGGGGAACGCCCCAGGGCGAGGGGGTATCAGTTTAAGAGCGTGGGTGGGGGGGAAGGGAAAAAGAATAAAGCTACTTGGCAGAAGTTTGAAGGGGAGGGGGAGACGGATGGGCAGGTGGAGGGGGATGGGCAGTGAGACCAAAGGAATAGAAACGTAGGCACGGCAAGCATATTCCCCCAAGACCAGCCCCTGAATGTGAACAGTTTCATCATCTATTATCCTCTAATATGCCCCCGCGCCATACATCATCACCCCACATGCATTTGCCTTACTGTCCCGCCGCCGCCTCACTCCCTTCCTCCTCCAACCTCACCACCCTCTTCACCTTCTTCTTCTTGGTCTTGACCGCCACCGGCGCCGCCTCCGCAGTCACACTCCCCCCGGCAGTAGCCACATTACTTGGGCCCCCCTCCCCTTCCCCGGCCTTCTTCACCTTCTTCTTCTTCTTGACCACCTCCCCTTCTCCTCCCCCCCCTTCCTCCCCACCCCCTTCCGTCTTCTTCTTAACAACCTTCTTCCTCCTCGCACTTTTCACCACCACCCCCTCCTCCGGCACGCCCTGCGCCACCTGTATCCTCTCATTCGCCCGCTGCATCTCCAGCCGCAGCCTCTGTACCTCCTTCAGCGCGAGCGCCATCTCCGCCTCCTCGCGCTGCTGCCTCTCGTGCGCGAGCGGGTCCGCCGGCCTGCTTCCCTGACCGGGCTGTTTGTGGTGGGCTTCGCCCAGGGTGAGGTCGCCGAGGTGGCTCGACTTGACTTGCAGGAGGGATTGCTGCTTGAGGCGCTTGGTGGATTTGGAGGAGGTCCGGGGGTCGGTAGGGAAGGTGGATTCCGAGTCGTAGCGCGGCGTGGAGCGGCCGCTTCCGTTGCCGAGGGTTTCGTCGGCCGCGACGATGATGCGTTGCCGCGGTGGGGGTTTGGCGAGCGGGGACGGGTGGCGGGGGTTGGTGTTTGAGGGGGTGCCGCGGCCCGAGAGGTTGATTTTCTCGAGGTCGAGTTGCATGATGGGGATGGCGTCGATGTCGAGGTCTGGGCCGTTTTCCTTTTGGAGGATAGTGTGGATGGGGGTGGACCGGCCGCCGGACGCGGTCGAGTCCGGGATGTAGAAGGGGTCGTCGCGGTAGCGCTCGAGCCGGTCGGCTTTTCGCCGCGCGACGATGTCCGGGTCGAGGTAGCTCTCCTCCGACTGCTGGTACGAGCCCGAAATTTCCTCTGGTGCGTCCAGGAGCCGGTTGATGGCCGGCTCGCTGGACATGCTCGTGGCTGCGGGTTTTTGGTTGTAGTACGCCTCGAATTCGTCGTCGCCTTGGGTCGGCAGCATCAAGGCGTCCGCTTGGGCTAGTAGGCTGGCAAGGTCCGAGTGGATGGGTTCGTCGAGGTCAAGATCGTCGGGCATGGGCACGTTTTGCTGCGTCCCGACGGCAACAGAGTTGAGCTCCCATCCGTTGAAGAGCGAGGGGATAGCCTGCGTAAGGAGCAGCGGCGGGTCCTGCTGAACTTCGGCTGTGGAAGCTGTCTGGCCGGCAGCCGCCTCAGCCGTGAGCTTCAGCAGCTCGATGAACTCGACAGCACGCTCCTGCACCTCCAGATAGGGGTGTGACGCGAATGGCTCCAGGACATGGATGACGCGAGCCATTAATAGCGACACGCTCGCTTTCCGCTCCGGCGTCCACAGCGCCCTGTCGTCCCCGGCGACGTGGGCAAACAGCTTCAACACGGCCTGTAAACATGTTGCGAGGACTTCGGGATATTCGACTCGGGGAATCAGGGCTAGCAATTGCTGCAAGGTATCGTCGGGGGAGAGGAGCTGGAAAGCATACTCCCCAACGATCCAGGCAACAGGCTTCAGTGCCCCAGAGACGACCGGCCGTGTGGATGAGATCTCCGACTCCATTCTGGAAATGACAAGCTCGGCAGCCCGTACCGCGGCAGTTCGTATGGCCTGGACCTTTACGGCCACATTCCTGATCTCGTTGCCGATTTTCTCGGAAATCTCCCCGGGCAGTTTTGATGTTGATGCCTCGAGGTCGGAGTCTCTCGCTCGAGGGGCGGGCGCGATTCTGACGAGCTGGGTGAGAATGTCGATGTACCACTCAAAGTCGACCATGTTGGCGTAGTTGTCCTGGGAGCACATCTTCAGGATCCGGCCGACCACGTCAACTGTGTAGTCATCTGGGAGAGGCGGTGCGTGCTCGAGTGTCTTGCGGCGACGTCTGAGATCCGCGCCTGTCTCATCGCTCGAGTCTGTCTCGGCCTCCTGTCCTGGGAGCCCATCCTGTTGTTGAAGCGCGGCGGAAGATGCCTTGAGCTGCCTCATCAGGCGGCTGACGATTGACACGAGGTTGTCGCTGCTGACCATGCCCTGTACTAAGTCGAGGGCCTTTATCCTGATGGAGATATCTTCGCTGTCGATGCATTCGAGGATCACATCCTCCTGCTGGGCAACGAGGAAGGGGTGGGTAACCACGATGCGGTTGAAGGCCAGGAGCGCCACATATTTGACTGCGCAATGGCGTCAGCTCCCAGGGCACAGGCAAGGGGATCACGCCTCACTCACGGTTTGGATCGCTATTGACCGACACCATGCCACGGAGCTTCGTGACACAGAGCGAGGCGACTTCCTCCCTTGCCGAGAAATCTTCCCCATCGCCAAGAATCCCTCCTTGGATGATGCCGTTAATACACTCGTAGAGCAGGGACATGGCGGGGGTGGTTCGGATGAGGTTTGTTAATGGCGGTAGCAACTTGCGGACCAGGCGCGGCTCGAGGGGCGTCAAGGTAGCAAACTTCAAGCAGTTAGCTGACCCATGCGGCATGGTCAGGGAGATAGGGGTTCCGTCTTACAAGCTTGATCAGCTTGATTGCCATCCAGTTGTTGCCTCCGTCGACCAGAAGCTCAAACAATCGTGGGGCTAGGGGGAGGAAATCGTGAGGTCTCCGCCAGCCCAGCTCGCACACGACGTTGACAATAGCCGCCGTCACGCTCGAATCCTCGTCCGGGTCCATGAGGCGTTCCTTGATCTTTGGCCACGACGCTCGGAGTGCCTCAGGGTATACCAAAGCTAGTCGGTAGAGTGTGACAACGGTCTTTTTCCGGATGGCGGCGTGCGAGTGGCTGAGACGAGGAAGCAGGTCTCCGAGCAGGGACATGGCTAGAGAGGGGGTGACGAGGTGGGGAAGGGCGGCGATCGGGAGGGCGATGATGGTCGGCGCTGATGCGGCGGCGTCCTAAGCGGAGTCAGCAAGAAGCCGGCAAACAAGGTTCGAGGACTGCCCACCTTCTTCAACAAGTTTGTGGCCATCATTAGCACGTCGGTATCTGGACGGAAGCTCTGGACGGCGGCCAGATATCCAACACGCTTCTGGTGGTATTTTTGCGACGACATGACCTCGAGGACATGGAACGAGGCCCAGGACATGTCGTGCCCGACCATTTCGAGGTAGACGAGCTTGAGCAAGGCTGTCGCCTTGACGTCTGCATCTCCACAGTCAGCTTTGGCGGGATGGTGTCGGGGGAGGGCTGCGGGGGCTGGTAGCGGGGAGACGGACCCATGTCTTGGGTGCGGATTTCGGCGCGACATTCTTTCAGACAGTTCTGGATGTATTCCCGCTCGTTGCCCTTGTGGTTCCGCAGGCCTCGGATGAGGTCGTACAGCGATTTCTCGAACCTGGCGGGGAGGGGGGCATCAGCACGTGGGCACTCGAGGGGCGGCGATGGGAGCTGCGTGGGGG
>MU855468.1:18304-57988 GCA_033296695.1 Staphylotrichum tortipilum | reverse complement strand
GGGGAGGGGATTTGGAGAGGGAGGGGGGCGTGGGGAGAGGTAAGAGGCGGCGAAGAAACTGGGTGGGTTAGGAGGAGGATACTTTGGGAGAGGGGGTTGAGAAGAGGCGGGCGAGGGGAGGGAGGAGGGGGGAGGAGGGATTCAGCAGAAAGGAGTGGACGCACTCTGCGAGACCAAGAACGGTGGTAAACCGATGCGTAAAATCGTCATCACGCAGCGTAGCAGAGATCCGGAGATAGGTCTCTCCCGGGAGCTTGGGCATCGAGTACACCAGCAGACCGGGGGGTGAACCAATGGTGCCGTGGGAGACGCAGCGGGCCACCAAGTCGGGGTGGATTGAGTGAGCTGCTGCGAGGGTTTCGACGTCCAGCGGCGAATCAAGCTCGCGGAACTGGACGATGGTGTTGTTGTCGGGTCCGGCGGTGACGGTGTAACTCCATGCGCCTTGGTCGGGGACGGGGGGTGACGGGCCGCCGAAGATGGTGGCTGCGTAGGTGTCACATTCCGTCTTGGAGGTGCACGCGCCAGCTTGGGTGAAGAAAGAGGAGATCCTCTCGTCGAGCATGTTGGGGCAAGATACGGCGGGAGGCTGCCTCAGGACTGCGATGGGATGACGGACGGTTGGGGTTAGGGATGTCAAGGTTGGTTGGTGATTCCCCAAGAGGTCAGAACCAACAGCCTCCGTAGTAGCCAATAACAACGAAGTCGGGAAGCGGTGAGCATCATGCTTGTCCTCATGCAACCTCTGCCAAGCCTAAACTCAGGCGATGTGACTCCAATGATGTCTCTTATTTACAAGACGCAGAGCAGAGGTGCCTAAATATGTACAATTCCACACCAAGATGAACAGTCATGTCGAAGAGGATCTATGTACAAACCCCCGCCACTCCAACACACCAACCTGAGCAAGCGGCCGCCCCTTGACATGAAGTGGTATCATTCCCCCTCCCCGCTCGCTGCGCTCCCCCTATTCTCCCAACACCCCCTACCAAACCGTCATCGACGACGAGCCACTGCTCTGGTACCCCTCAGTCGCAACAATCTGGTAATCAAACGTGCTGCCCAGCTGCAAGCCGGCGTTGGCCCACGCCTGGAAGTGGGCGCCGACATTGACCGAGCCGGACGAGCGCTTGTTCTGGCGCACCGACCAGTACTGGTTGAAGGTGCTGGTGCCCTCAATGCTCGGCTGGCTGTAGCGGGTCGTCTTTGCAATCTGGTAGGTGCTGCCGTCCTGGCTGAAAGTGCCCAGCTTGCTCGCCTGCGACGAGGGGTCGTAGTTGCCGAACGACTCGACAATGTAGTACTCGACCAGCGGGTTCTTGGTCCACCCGTAGATGGCCAGGTAGCCGTTGCCCGAGGGCGAGAAGGTACCCGAGAAGTTGATAGTGCGGGCGGCGCCGGGCTTCCTGCGGGGGTTGTCAGTCGAGTGTTTCTTGGGGGTGATCCCCGAGTCAAGGGGGAGGACGGGAAGGAGAGAGAAGAAGACGTACCAGCCCTTGCCGCCGACAAAGTTGCCGCAGTTGGTCCACTGAACCGCGTACGAGCCGGCCGCGTTGTTCTGGTAGTTGACGGTGCCGCCGCCGTCGGTCCAGAACGAGTAGTAGTACCCGTTGTTGGTGCCGGTGCTGCTGGGGGTGCCCGCGCGGGCGGCCAGCTCGATCTCGGTCATGTTGAAGGGCATGGCCAGCGCGCCGGCGGCCATGAGGAGGAGGGCCTTGAAAGAAACCATCTTGGAAGAGGGGGTTGTGCCTGTGGGTGAGGCTCGGGTGTGAAGTGGCTTGAGAAGATGTTGCTGAAGCTGCTGAGATGCAGAGGAAGTGGTAGCTGTTTTGGGCGACCAGAACCAACATTATATACTCGTTCGTGCCCCCATCCTCAAGGGCGAGGTTCATCGCAACAAACAACTCCCATTATGCCGCCCCTCCCCCCCCTCCCTCCCCATTCCAGCTCTTCCCCTGCCTAGACACGGAGTGAGGCTCACCGCGCACTACCCCGCGAGAATGCAACTCCCCGCCGATGGCCAGTGCGGCGTCGTCGTGAACCCATTCGCCGCGGGGGTCTTGGTGGTGACTAGTACCCGCCCGAGCGTAACATCATGACGAGGCCCTTACGCAGGGGTGGTTGCAATAGCCCCATCTGGGCGCGCCTAGCGCCAGCTGCAAGGGCGACAGCAGAAGCGAGACGAGCCTCACTGCCGACGTCAATGCGGCCCTGCGATGCCACCCCCATTCGCCATGTGGCGTTGGCTCAAGTTTGGTTGTCTGCGACGCCGTGGTCGAGCCAGCCCAAGCGGCCGGACAAGACTCGGGTTTGGTTTGCTCTAGAAGGTTCTAGCTGGGCGGTCAGCTGCCCTCGTCCAGGTTAGTGTCGATGGCGGTAGCGCAGAACTACGTAGTAGTGAGAAGGGGACCAGGCACTTCAGGCTGAATCTCCAGGGCCCCGTCCTGCAAGGAGTTGGGCATCGCGCTTGGACACCAGCCGCTAAGGTTTGCCCCAATCCAGGCTGGTCGTCTTCCAGAATCCGGGGAAGGTGACCCAAAAGGAACAAGAGGCTCGCTCGGTTATCCGATCATGCCTGCCGTGCCGGAACCGAGGCCACGGACGTGGAAGTGTGGCCACGGACGTGGAAGTGTGGCCACGGACGTGGAAGTGTGGTTGAGCACGAACTATCGTTCTCTAGAGCGGTAGAGTCCGCCCACAATATGCAGCTCGAGAAAGGGGCAGATGAGACATCGTGCAATTGCAAGTGGTCCCGATCCGATCCCCGTGCTACCCGCCACCTCGCCGTCGAGAAGGAAGAAAGAAGTCCGAGGCTCCGGGAAGAGCTCGCTGCCCAGTAATGAATCCCAGGCGGTCAGCCACCTCCCTCTTCCGGCTTAATCCCTTCTCCGACCTGCTGTTTGGCGTCATCAGGACCGCAAGACCTGCTAGCATGTCTGACATTGGTGTCAACCCGTTTAGCCGGTACGCCTCCCGTGACATCGCCCTAGAAGTGGAGGAGACGAGGGGAATGGCGGGAGATGTTCGCGACGGTCATTCCCAGCGATGGAGGAGGCGGTCTGTTCGCGAATCGAGGGACCGATCGGGATGGGCATTGGTGGGTTAATCGGATGGAAAGGCGTGGTTGGGGAAGTGGCACCGCCCCATTCCCCATTCATCCGCCCAACCGAGATGGGGATTGGCAGAAACTCTGTCTTGGTGGGGAAGAGGCGGGGTTTGCGACGGCGACTGCTAGGACGGATGGGTTCGCGGCCTCGGATGCTTCCGAAATAGGAAAAAGCGAGGTTTCGGGGATGGTGACGACTTTGTTGCTTGGGTTGCTTGAGAAGAATCAGTATTGAGTTTATAGAGAGACAGAGTTACTCAACCAGAGTTAGTCAACCTTGAGAGACATTCAGGGATAACGACACTTAGCCTGTGGCTGATGGGCATCGTGTGAGAGTCGAGTTAACTTACTTTGGCATGAGATCGGCGTTAAACTGGAGCTCGTCTCTGGAAACTCAATGTTCTCATCTCCAAGCTCCCGTTCTCACCTCGAGCAACTCGATTGGAGTGACGCGGTGGAGAGGTTGAGTCAGTGAGGTCCAGCCCAACTAAAAGTAAACATGAACCAACCACGAAGGATCGAGCTGTGTTACATCAAACCGCTTCGTCCCGCGCTTGGCTCAGGACTGCCTGCCGCGTCGGACCAACATTGCCCCTGACAGCATAAGCGCGCCCCGGCATATTAAGCGCCAGGATCGCCCAGCCTGGTGGCTTAGAAGTCCTGGGAGCGGCACAACGGCTATGACGGCATGAAAATTCCGGATTGGCAACTTGGCAAGTGTTCAATCCTTCCTGTTGATGTGTGTGATTTGTGTGCTCCCCTTAATGTAACGCTGACAATGATGGCATGATGGACGGCGATCCTCTTCTTCCACCTCCTCACCTCCTCCTCCCCTTTGTCGAACCTAGAGCAAACATCGCAAAGTTACACGGCACTGACTCGCCCGTCACCAGCAACGCGTCGGCGGTTCAATGTCTCGGGAATATCAGCCAGACAGATCGCCATCGCCCGCACATCACCAGCATGTCTCCGCGGCGTCGGATGCGCTCTCTTGCCGCCATCGTCCTCATACTGGTCTACGCCTGGGGCACCACAGCCCTGCCTGACGTACCGTCCATTGATAACTACCTCCACAGGGTCTGGGCTAGGGCGACGGTGCTCGACAACTATGTGTACATTGAAGGCGGGGAGCTCAACCAGCTGGTTGATGGCAAGAAACTCAGCACGGCGGCTGACGTAGGTATGGCCACCCCTGAATCCTCGACCATCAGCCAGATCCCATGGATTCCTGGAATTCCCAAAGCTACCTCGCTGACTCGAACCCCTTCCCCCCATCCAGTAAACTCAACCCTCTCAATCGACATCTCCAAATCATGGAAGTCCACCGACGTCGTGATCCGCAGCATCCCCAAACCCAACCCGCGCAAGGCCGACGTGCACCTCTGGACCGATGTTGCCGAGGGGTCCTTCTACACCTGGGGCGGGCGGTGGACCTCAGGCCGGAACACGTCGCGAAACGCGCTTTGGAAGTTCACGGCCGACGGCCAGGGCGGCGGGGCGTGGACCATCGTCGAGCCCGAGAACCCGACCATCTTCAACGACCTGCACCCGACACAGTACGGCGCGTTCGCCAACACCAACACGACGGGCTTCGTCATTGGCGGGATCTCCCACGCGTGGACGGAGCCGAGCAACCCCGGCGCGAACGCGGTGCCGGGCATGGTCTCGTTCGACATGAAGACGCGCGTGTGGCACAACGGGACCATTGGGTTCAGCCCGTTCGGCATGGGGACCATGAACCAGGGGACGGCGCATTACGTGGATGGGTTTGGGCCGGACGGGCTGATCTTTGCGATGTCGGGGTATGCGCCGGCGTTGAGGGGGGCCAAGTGGAGCGAGACGCAAGGAGAGCCGAGGGACCTGAGGAACTTGACCTTCTTTGATCCCAAGACGAAGAAGGTGTATTGGCAGCTTGCGACGGGGGCGATACCGCCGACGCCGAGGGGGCAGTCGTGCAGTACGGTGTTTCCGACTGACGATGGGGGTTACGATATGTGAGTCAGGGGTAGTTGGGTTCAGTGTCTGGCATCTAGGGAATCCTTCGACTAATAGCAGAGCAACACAGCTTTTTCTATGGCGGCAACTTCATGACCGACAATGTCAGCTTTCAAGACGCCTACATCTTGAGTCTCCCGGGCTTCGTCTGGGCTAGGGTACCCGACGCACCGGGTGGTCCCCGACAGGCGGCTGTAAGTGACTACCCCAATCGGACTCGACACCGTTCCTAGCGATATGGCGGCTAACAAGAGCAGGCCTGTGTCCGTGTAGGCCAGCGACAAGTACTGAGCATAGGAGGCGCCGACAACACCAGGCAGGACCGCGACCCGGCGCCCCAAGGGTTACTGCTCTTTGACATGACGACGTGGAAGTGGAAGGACTCGTACGACGCCACCGCGCCGGCATACGAGCGGGCGACTGAGCTCAAGACGTGGTACGGCAACGGGTCGCTGGGGAAGGTGGAGTGGTCGTCGGACGAGGTGCGGAAGCTGTTTGTGGCGGCGAGTTCGGAGCCGAATCCGGGTAAGCGATACCATGATCGGGTGTCGCCATGAGTGTGAAAACTAACAAGACCCCGAGACGCATCCTCCACTCCGACCTCCACCCCCGAGACAGAATCCGGCTCCTCCACTCCCGTCGGCGCGATAGTAGGGGGTGTCGTCGGCGGCGTTGGGGGGTTGGCACTCATTGCGGCAGCCGCCTGGTTCTTCCTCCGGCGGCGACGACGCCAGGCCGACGGAGTCGCCACCGACCCGAGCACCGGCCTGCCAGAGCCCGTCCACGACCCCAAGTACGAGCCCGTGCCGAACGCCGTCGCCGAGGCCGATGCCTCGCATGGTTATACAGAACTGGCCGCGAGGGACATCCCAGGGGCGTACCAGTTGGGTGGGCCGGTCGAGATGGATTCGCGGGGGGCGCCTGTCGAGTTGGATGCCACGCCGAGATTGAAGTGGCGGTGAGGGGTTGCTCGAGTTGGGTTTGTGTATGATTGGATGGGTAAGGAGAGCTGTGTTTACTCCAGAGCCCTGTTTAGGGGGCTGGTTTCATGCGATGGATACCAAGGCGCAACTCAAACATCGGGGCTAAAGAGTCGAATAGAGACATATCGGGCCAGGAAGATTTCCTGGAAGGGAGAACAGATCTGTCACCGGAGCACAAGCACATTGTGAGGACCCCAACGAGAGGTTGCTGGTCCGCCGATCGCGGTTGGTTCTATACTCCGAGACATGCCTCATCGAGGGCTTAACCGAACGGTGACACAGCAAAAGCTTGGCCATATCACCGCTTCCAGGCCGCCAGTGTCAGAGATCTACTGGTCCACCATCGGTGCCACACAAGCGGAGAATTAACCATTTGTGACCTTATCTGAGACCCCGAAGGCCCTCTGTGCGTACTTGAAGGGAAGGTAGGTCCGCGATGATGGGCAAGTAACTTCTCCTTTCCCTCCTCTGTTGCCGACTGAGAACGTTGCACAGGCTGCTTCCCTTTCCCATCTCATTCTGACCATGGCCAGCGACGCAACTCGCCCCGAGGCCATCCTCGCCGACTTCCTCCGCCAGGTCCACTTTCCCCCTCGCCCCAAACTCCGTCCCCCCGCCTCCTCCAACCAGCCCCCCACCCCCTGGACTGTCATCCTCGTCGGCTCAACTGGCTTCCTCGGCACCTACCTCCTCTCCACGCTCAACGCCCTGCCCCCCTCCCGCCTCCGCAGAGTCCACTGCCTCGACCGCTCCCCGGAAGCCTCCTCCCGCGCCACCGCCGCCCTCCACTCCGGCAACCACCCCCCCCTCGACGTCCGCTTCACCTTCCATCAAGTCCACTTCGACCGCCCCACGCTCGGCCTGGACGCCCCCACCCAGCACCTCCTCACCACAACCGCCACCATCATAATCCACAACGCCTGGCCCGTCAGCTTCGCCCTTCCCCTGGCCTCTTTTCTCCCCCACCTCACCGCCGTCCGCGACCTCCTCGCCCTCGCGCACCGCTCCCCGCTGCCTACCGCCCCTCTCGTCCTCTTCATCTCCTCCCTCGGCGTCGGCTACGAAAGCAACACCATCCCGGTCCCCGAATCCCTCATCCCCACCGCGCGCGTCTTCGCCATCCCCCCCTCCGTGCTCGACGGCGCCGACACCCGCGCGACAGCCGCGGGGTATGCGCAGTCGAAGCACATCGCTGAGTTCATGCTCGCCACCTACGCGCGGTCCACCGGCAGCCCGGCGGCTGTGATCCGCCCGGGCCAGCTCGCCGGGCCGGTGCTGGAGGGCGTGGAAGGGCCCGCGTGGCCGGTAAGGCAGTGGTTTCCTACGCTGCTGCGGGCGTCGAAGGTGATGGGGGTTATTCCGGACGAGCTGGGGGCGTATGAGCGGGAGTATTGGATGCCGGGGGACTTGGCGGGGAGGGTGGTGCTGGAGGTTGCGGAGAGCGTACTGGAGGGGTATGAGAAGGGGGGCGGGGGAGGGGGGGAGATGCCGATTTTTAATTTGGCGAATCCGCACCAGGGGAGGTTCGGGGATTTGGTGCCGCTTTTTAGGAGGGTGGTTGCGGCGCGGACGGTACCGATAGAGGAGTGGGTGAGGATGTTGGTAGAGAGGGCGGAAAGGGAGCCGAAGATGCCCGGGGCGAGGCTGGTGGAGTATTATAAACGGCTGTTTGTCGGTGAGAGGGAGAATATTGCCATCGACACGGACAAGTTGGTGGCGGCGAGCCGGACGGCGAGGGTTGGGTCGAGAGCGGTGGATCAGGAATGGATGGCTAAGTGGTTGAAGCAGTGGGGAATGATGGAAGGGGAGGGAGCGAAAGGGGGGAAGGGTGAGGTAAAGGCGAAGTTGTAAGGGGTAACTAGATGATTGTGGGTTACAACCTATTGGGCTTCTGCTTCAGCGTTCGTCGACACGAAGTACCGTGTGTGCCAAAACGGTTAACTAGTTAATAACTATTCAAACGAGTAATTAACTAACTCCAATACAAGTTCCTATTGAGCCCCACGGAGCTTCCCTCGTCCGCGCCCTCCATACATCACCTACGTGTAGATACTCTCCGTCAGCTGATTAACCTGCAGCCCCTTCTCGGCCATGCTCGCGTCCCGCAGGAACTGCATGGGCGTCCACACCAGGTGGCCCCTGACGGTGTCCAGCCTGCGGCGCACGACGTGCGGCGGGATCATGCGGTCGTAGATGTGGCCCGGCTTGGTGCCCTTGGGCGGCAGGAAGCCGTTGAAGTCGTCAAAGGTCTTGACTGTTGGGTTGTTAGCAATCCATCCCCCCTAAGAACTACACATTGCCTCTGGCTTACCATGATCATCCGGATCAGCATGAAATAGCTGTCTAAACACCTCGGTGTTCTTGGTGGCCTGCGCCGTCCACGCCTCCCACAACTCATCACTCAGCGGGTCCTCCACAAACTTCCAACTCTCCTCCCCCTCGCCCACCTCATTCGGCGACTCCTCCCCCGGCGGCTGGGCATTGGGATCCGCGCTCCCATCCAGATCCTGCGGCGGCAACAAACCCAAGTGCTCCCGCCAGAGATGCCTCCTCAGCGTAGCCGCGTGGTACCCCGCCTCATACGGCTGCCCATCCATGGTCGACGCCAGCCCGCGCGAGTCCTCCATGACCAGGCACAGCTCGCTGTCGTGGTGGCCTAACTGGCTGCGGTCGTTTAGGTTGCTGGAGCCGCAGACGACGATGCGGTCGTCGACGATGAGCAGCTTGGAGTGGATGTACAGCTCCTCCTGGATCCAGTGGTTGACCTCGTCCTCAGCGTCGCCCTCCCACGGTTCGGCCGATATGGGCGTTTGCTCGGCCATGGCGTGGTGCGCGACTGTGGCGGCGCCCGAGATGCGGGATGCGACCGCGAGGGAGGAGGACGTGGAGGCCTTGCGTCTGGGTGGTAAGTCCGGGGGGCAGACGGTGCTCCGTTGTGGTTGCAGGTCGACGCCCTTGGGATAAATCGGCATGCTGGCCTCTCCCGTCAGCTGCTCGTCATGGGCGATCTGGGCATCGCGGTACGACATCCCCGACGCCTTCTCGCGCCGCTTGACGCCCGCCGTCCGGTTCAGGCGGTCGTAGCTCCGCAGGTTGAAAAAGAAGAGGTACTGGGTCGGGTCGATGCCCTCCTTCTCGAGCTGGCCGAAAATGCTGTGCTCGCCCCGGCAGATGGACTTGTACTGGTAGTCCATGATTGCTCGCGTGGAGACGGCCGCGTCTTCCCGCAGGTCGCCGGCAAAACCGGGTACCGCTGGGATGACGACGATGACGCGGAACTTGCGGTTGTCTTTTGCCGCACTTACAACGGCGTCCACGATGGCCCTGCCGATAGTGTTTTTGATTGGGGCCTGCTTGTCGCCCGTGGCGGTAATGAAGAACTGGTTCTCAATGTAGATGTAGTGCTGGGCGCCGCGGATGATCTCGCTGTAGGCATTCTGGATGGAGTGCTCGGTGAGGATGCCGCTAGACCAGTCAGCGCTGGACCGCACCACTTGGGCACGAACGGTGCCACGGCCGTCGATGGCCTTCGACTCCAAGGGAGATAGCGGGTGGAGTTGGTAGCCGCCCACAGGATGGGACGGCCGCTGGACACCGACGAGGTCCTCGTCGATGCCCTGACGGCCTTCAAGTTCGAGCCACTCGAATCGACTATCCCGCTTGTACTTGTCCCGCTTGATAAAATTCCAGCGGAGGACAAAGTGTTCGGCGATGTCGTAGACACAGGGGCCAATCAAGCCCATGGCGACGTCGTGCCAGGGCATGCGGCCCGAATCAGCCTTGCTAAGGGCGTTCTGCTTCCAGTCCTGGACATTCTTGAAGTCCATAACGCGGTTGTTGTTGAAGTCCTGGCCCGGCCACACCTCGTTCGCGACTGCCTCGGGGTGCATGTCGGAGAGGGCGTGCTGGTGGTTGTCCCACCGGCCGAAGCAGAGGTCAAGCCCGCCGATAAAGGCCATCTCGTAGTCGATGATGATGAACTTCTCGTGGTGGGCCCAGTAAAAAGTCATGTCGGCGGCATTCTCCAGCACATTGTGGTCTGGGTGGCGCATGACCTTGATGTTTCCAAAGCCCGGCGAACCCTCCGGGCAGAGTGCTTGGAGGGCGTGCTTGGTGTGCTCCGAGTTGCAGGTCAGGGCGGCCTCGACCTCGCGGTAGACGATGATGTAGATCTTGATACCGGCTTCGGCTCGGCGTTTGAGGATCTGGTCGAGGCGCCATTGCGGGTTGTAATGCGGAGGCCGGCGAAGGAACAGCTCGGGTGAGAGCCACCAGTCGGCGATGTAGATGGATTCCTTTGCGTTCTCGAGGGCGACAGACACGGCCTGTTGCAGTTAGCCGACCGTTTAGAGCCGCTCATTCGGTGTCTGAGGCATGCGTACCCAGCAGTAGTCTCTGCCGTCGACGTACCACTTCACCAGGTTCCCATCCCGCTCCGGGAAGTAGGACTGGAAGCGGTTGGACTCGGATATCTCGGTGCGTTTCTCGTCGCAGGCCTTCTCGTGGGCCTCGTCATGGCGATGCTGGGGGTTGAACTGCTTGATGGGTTAACGACGAGGTGGTTGATGGACGCGACAACAGTGGGATCTGGTTCAAGGGTGCCCGTACCAAGTTTCCAAACTTGCCGATTTGGTGCCTGACGCACGGTCAGCACTCAATCCATGAAAGACTGCTGGGATGCTTGCTTTTTGTGGTTGAGCTGGACCCTGACCTCATTCAGGGGCTGGTTGTCATGGAGCTTCTCCTTGAGCCCGCGGAAGGGCATCTTGATCTTGCTGCCCAGCCCGCTGTGGGACCGCTCCGGGGGTGGTGTTGACACAGAGGCCATACTGACTAGTTACTCGGCTAGGAGACCTAGGTTTGGGGGTCTCGGCGCATCGAGAGCGAGGGAAGAAGCTTGGAGACCACGGGGTCAAGTACTCGACGAGGTGGCCGGAAGTGGCAGAGTCATGACATGTGCACCCAAACTTCAGATGAACTCTCTTGGGCAACACGAGGGGTCATCGATGATGAGAAGCTGATCAGGGATCGCTGCAGGAGATGCCCAGCTTGTTTTCCTGTCTGGTGGCCAGCCTGAATGGCTTCTCAGGAAGTAATTGTTGCGAAGCTCTTGATCCTGTTTACCAACGTAGCCAATTTCCTCATGCCTTGTTCGAAGTCGGTGACAGAAAACGGGAGACGGGAACCCAGTGACGTCATGCATCCAATCAAGGCTCAATCAAACCCGAGTCCAGACTTCTGCCTCGAACTGATCTGAAGTGAATCGGGCCCTGCGATCGACCCTGCCATTGCCCTTGTCTGCCAGGGTCCGATCGCCATGTGCTGGCGGGCGTGAGACAGGCGTTTTGGCATGTTGTTGAAAATTAATCCATCTCAATTACCGGCCAAGGCAGCGAGAGCAACCAGCGCGGGCGACTTCGTATTGCAGAGCTGGTGGAGGACGAGATGAGAAGAGAGGGAGAATTGGTTGGGATCGCGGTTTTGTGGGGCTTGCCAAGCTTGGGCCAGTTTCCCACACGGAATGCAACCCCCTGCAGCGGAGCCCCTTCCATTGATGATCGTCGATTGAAGCTGCGATTCCATGACAGAACCCTGGACCAAGGACGCCAGCCAACGACACTCCAAACTGGCCAAGCATGAGGAAAAGTTGTGAATGGGATTTTGAACTTGGAGCCTACGTGCAATCAGGCTGAATTCCCCCCTCGCGCGCCACACGTAACTCCGTCCTCCCCTGTGCCTCGCAGCTGCTGCCAGCGTCCCAGCAGCTGCTGCGGGGGTGGGGTAGTGGCCTGCCAGGTGCGGGGCACACGCGTCGTTAGCGGTTGGGGTTTCAGGAGAGGGGACTCCAGCAACCTGACCGCCTCCGTCTCCTGTCCCATCTCGCAACGAACCCAACCTCGCTCCTGAACAACCTCGCCTCGCACATCTTCCACGCCTTCTCCCAAGCTCCCCCAACTCTCAGACGCCATGGCCAGCACCGCTCAGATCCCCGAGGGAGGCACCTACCTCGATACCTTCAAGGCCTCCTTCACCACCGTCCCAATTGACGCCGCCAATGGCAACGCCATCTCCACCACCGAGTTCCTCGAGGCCGCTGAGTCGCTGACCACCATGTTCGGTACTGATGCTCCGCCGGGCGAGATCTGGAGAGTGCCCCTTTGTTAACATGGCACCTACCAGACCTTCTCGGCTCGGTTGCCTTTGCTCCCGTCAAGAAAGACATGCTGGGCAATGTCGAGGTGCGTCCTGCTGCTGCCCCTGACCCTGGAGTTCCTCCCTGTCTCCAACCCCTGCTACAATCGCCTGACATCTTAAACACAACAGAAAATCCGCAAGAGGCAGCTGGCCGCGCCCCTCGAGTCCCAGAACCTCCAAGACCTCGTCCGGAACGAGCTCAAGTCCAAGTCTCACACCGCGACTGAGGGTCTGCTCTGGCTCCTCAGGTGAGAAGATGCCATACCAAAGAAAGAAGAAGGGCCGCCACTGACACACCGCCCGCCCCCTTCCCACAGAGGCCTCGAGTTCACCTGCATCGCCCTGACCCAGAACCTGGCCAACCACGAGCACGAGCTGTCCGAGTCGTTCCGCAGCGCCTACGGTGTCACCCTCAAGCCCCACCACAGCTTCCTCATCAAGCCCGTCTTCAGCGCCGCCATGAGCGCCTGCCCCTACCGCAAGGATTTCTACAACAAGCTCGGTGCCGACGAGGCCAAGGTCCACGAGGAGATGCGCGCCTACCTGGCCGCCCTCGAGAACATCGTCAACATCCTCAAGGCGTTCATGGACAGCAAGGAGGCCAAGTGGTAGACGGCGCATGGCGGGGCGGTGAGCCCAGGGTGGCGATATCCCGCGGAGAAGCAGGAAAGATGAGATTTGGAAGATAATACTATTATCGGCCTGCGCCTCTGCGATGTCTCTCCTATAGAGCCACGCGTTCCGGCCCCCGGTCTCGAGTCTGCAGCAGGACACAGGATGTGCGACGCAGGCCTAAGACCACGCTTTTGCAGACAGATACATACCATATGAACGAGATAATGCTATTCTCATCCATCCATCCACCCGAAGGTCTACCCTTCACTGCAAATGTGCGCTGCTTCATCTCGTGGCCCTTTATTGTCCTAGAAACGGTCTTGAAGGTGTTGTGGCCATTTTCGAGGGTTGCGGTACTCCTCCGGGCCCTTCGGCCTGTCGTGGCTCCGTCAACATCAACCTCGCTTTTGAGAACACAACATGACGAAGCACCTGGGATTGGGCTGGTAGATGCGTGTAGCATCCTTTGGGTCAACGAACGGCTGCACGGGAGCTTCAACGTCTGTATACCGATTTACGTCAACGGGGTGAAGAGGGTCATGATCCGGTTCCCGTTGCCATACAAGGTTGGCGAGCTGGCACATCCAGGCAATGCAGCCGAGAAGTTGCGGACCGAGGTTGCGACGTACGCCTGGATCCAAACGAACTGCCCCGATGTTCCGATCACCCGACTCTGGGGGTTTAGCTTCCCTGGCGGCTCAACGGTAAGAGACATCCCCCGAGAAGGGCATGGATCTGACCTTGCTAACACGCCAGGCGGGGGACAGTTCACAGAGCTCTCCCAAGCCCCCTTCCTCTCACGACTCGGCTGGTACCTACGCGGCTCGGTTGCCTGGCTCCTGAGACATCCTCTCCAGTCAAGCTACGTTCTCCACCCTCATCACCACTGTCTCTCGGCCGGCTACATCCTGGTTGACTACGTGGACAACGGCCAGATGCTCTCGGCAACCTGGCAGGACCATCACGGCGACGACTCCAACCGGCACACCCTCTTCCGCGACCTATCCTGCATCATCCTCTCGCTCGCGCAGCTCCCATTCCCTCGAATCGGCTCGCTGACCATGAACAACCAGGGCATCCTCTCCCTTACCAACCGCCCCCCCACCCAGCAGCTCCACCAGCTCGAGAACGAGGGCATCCCCACCCACATCCCCCGCGACCGGACGTACGAGACCGCCGACGCCTACTTCGCCGACGTCCTCGCCTGCAACGACAGCCGCCTCCTTCACCATCCCAACTCTGTCCTCGACGAACCCGACGCCCTCGCCCAGCTGCCGCGCTCACCACCCTCCGCACTCCGCACTGTCTGCCGCGGCCTCACATCCCCCGCCCACCGGCACGGCGGCCCCCTCCCCCTGGCCCTGACCGACCTCCACCCGAGCAACATCTTCGTCTCCCCCACCTGGCACATCACGGCCCTCACCGATCTGGAACGGGCGTGCGCCCTACCTCACGAGATGACCCAGCCGCCGTGGCGGTTGTCCGCAGCAAGGGGGATTGACATGGTCGTGGACGACGAAAAGACATATCGGGAGAGGTGCGGTGAGTTTGTGGACGCGCTTGAGGAGGCGGAGGAGGGGTGCGCGGTGCGCTTGGCGGAGCGGATGCGCAAGGATTTTGGGGGCGGGGGCGAGACGTTCTGGTACGTGCACGCGTTGCAGAGCTTCTCGGGGGCGTATCACGTTTTTGTACAGCACCTGCGGCCGCTGTATGCGGTGGTGGAAGGAGCGGACGAGTGGGGTGTTTTTGACCGGGTGGTGGCGCCGTATTGGGGGAAGATTGGGGACCGGCAGGGGTATCTTGACAGGGTGAGGGCGGTGTTTGGGGGGAAAGGTCGTGGGAGTGGTGAGGGTTGTGGGAGTGGTGAGGAAGGGCGTGGTGGTTGAAGGTTGCTGGGGGGGTGGTTGCTTGGCGTTTGACGTCAGGGTGGATGCGAGCCAGAGAGCTGAGTGGGGTTGGCTCGGCTTGCGACACGAGCATCACGAGCGTTGAGAGCAGTCGACTGACAACTGTGGTAGGTAGAGACCCCCATGTTCCCTCGGGGGGATGCAGGTTCGTGAGACTGCCAGTAGCACCGCGGATGGGCCCTGCACAACGAGCACAGGTGAAGCTCGGTACATTTTTGCATGACAATGTCGATCTGCATGGGGGGCCGGTGGGGCCATGGCCAGCGCGTCATGCCATGCGCGGCGTGTCCTCCGTACGGCGACCTCGTCGGCCGGTATCCGTCGACAGGACGACGCCGGGTGACTGTGACACGGCCAGCAAGGGCCTCGCCTCGGAGGGCCGACCTGTCTGGCAGCGGACACGGCCAGAACGGTGCAACGTGATACTGCTACTTTCGTCTGGTGTTTTGGCTCCGAGCGCGGCGGGCCTGTCGGCTCCCCGGTGGCGAGGCCTCACAAACGGGCCTCAAAGACGCGGGGCCGTCATGCACCAGCGTGGCGCGGCCTGAATGAGTGGACGGGGTTTGGCGGACAGGGCGGCAGGCCGGGTCAGCGACCACCAGCAGCCCAGCAACCCAGCAGCCGTGGAGGTTGATTGAGGACGGACGACCTGTGCGGGGCCCGAGGAGGCGAGGACCTAGGCAAGGCAGGCAGGACGATCAAATACGATCCCGAGCTGAATCGTCTTTTGATATTCTCGGTCGGAGGCCTGCGAAAAGGCGCCGCCGCGGATGCCCCTGCCGCTTGGACAGCACTCGGCGCTGGGAGACGAGGCATCCGTGGCCCGATCGGGAGGTCGCCCAGCTGGCAGGCTGCTGGCGAGGCTGTGTGCTGCTGCTTGCGCTGCTGCTGCGGTGGGTGTTGGTGCGTTTTGTTGGTGCGGTGCGGATGGTTTGGTCGATTGTGGGGGTGGTGCAAGGTGTGCTGAGTTCATGCATCGCGTCCGGGTGCAGTGCAGTGCCTTGGTCCTGGCCTTGGCCTGCCTTGGAGCCCTGCAACTTCAGGCCTACCTACCACCCAGCCCCTTCTCTCCAACCCACTGCGGAGGCGTGGCAGCCAGGGCCCCCACAAAAAACGCCCCGCGGCATCTTGCCTCCACTGTTACTGCCCTGCCCCCCCAGCGGTGGCAGGCCCCCAGCTATAATCCCAGCCTAACCACATCTCGGATGGGCTCTCTCCTTCCTGACGCTCGTGACATCGTCCACCGTCTGCTGCCGACTCTCCTTCATCAACCTCCACTCCCTCCACCCCCCCACCACCCCTCCTCCCCCCCCCTCTCTCCCGCTCCCGGCCATATCTGCCACTGCGACTAGGTGCTGCTTGCCCGCCCGCGCGATGACTTCGCAGCGGAAGACGGGCGCGCCCAGGAAGCCCGTGGCCAAGGCAAAGACAAAAAAGCCCGACGGGCGGGCGTGCAGGGCAAAGACGAAAAAGGCGCTGTCGGTGGCCGTGCTCGTGCCCATCCTGCGCCTCCCGCCCGAGATCGTGCTCCTCATCGACGAGCTGCTCGAGCTGCAGGACCGCCTCGCCCTGGGCCGTGCCAACCGCAAGTTCCACGCCATCATCAATCCCGTCGTCTACCGCGACAATGTCCGCCTCGCGAGCGCCTCGTCCCTCTTTTGGGGTGCCGAGAACGGCCAGCTGGGCACCCTCCGCCACGCCCTCGCTGCCGGCGCCGACCTGAACGCCTCGGGTCCGCTGCCCCGCAAGCCGGGCGAGGCTGAGCCGTCGACCGAGCAGGAGAACGATGCCGACGCGAACGCCGACCCCGATCCCACCGCGGAGCTGTTCGAAGAGCCCCCCGACCCCCGCCTCCAGCCCTCGTGCACCCCGCTGCACCTCGCCGCCAAGAATGGCCATCGAGACATCGTCGAGTGGCTGCTCGACAACGGCGCCGACATCGATGCGCCCTCATACCGCGTCTGCGAGTGCCAGTCGCTCAAGTCGGGTCGCCACCCCTCGCGCCGCCTCTCCGAGTGGCCGCGATGGCGCGCCCTGCACACCGCCATGTGCAACCAGGAGCGCGCCATCGCCGAGCTGCTCATCCACCGCGGCGCCTCGCTCGAGCTGGACACGACCCCCGGCCACAAGCACACGGCTCTCCACTCGGCGGCCGCACACGGCCTGATCCCCGTCATCAAGCTGCTGGCCATCGACAACATCAACCTCGATGTGAACCAGCGCGATGCCTGGGACAACACGGCCCTGCACTACGTGTCCGAGATCTGGAGCGCCCGCGACTCGGCCGACATCCGCGACACCATCACCAAGCTGCTCGCCCTCGGCGCCGATCTGGAAGCCCACAACGAGAGCGGCTACACCCCGCTGCTCAATGCGTGCTTCCGCGGCAACTACGCCGTCGCCCACCGCCTGGTGAGCATCGGCGCCAATCCCGACCCGCACCGCCACCTGCCCAACTTTCGGGACTACCGGCCGCTGTACTACTGCATGCTACCCCGCTCCGAGTTCTTCGACATGGACGAGGCCCCCGTGAAACACGACGAGTTTGAAGGCAACCGCGTGACCCTGATCAAGGCTCTGGTCGATGCCGGCGGAGACGTCAACGCCCGCTTCGACAAGCGCGGCCACCGCGGCGTCACACCCCTCATGCTCGCCTGCGAGCTGGCTGAACCCCGCGCCGTCGCCGCCCTGGTCCAGTGCGGCGCCGAGATCAACGCCCAGGATCGCAGCGGTCGCACGTCGCTCTGCTACGCCGTCACGGTGCGGGTCGACCACCGAGGCGAGGTGCCCGATATTGCGGCGATTATGCTGCGCCGCGGTGCCCGCATGGACATCGAGGAGGACCCCAACAGCAGCCCGCTTGACACTGCCATCAAGCACATCCGATGGGCCGAGGACGACGTGCTCGAGGCCATGCTCAGCGTGGCCGACAAGACCAACCTTACGCAAAACAAGCTCAAGGACGCGCTCAGGAGCTGCGCCTCGTGCGGCAACCACAAGGCGCTCAAGCTGCTCCTCGACTTCGCCAGCCGCGTGTACGAGGTGACGGACGCCGACATCAAGGACTATCTCTGCCGCATCATCGAGCAGAGCGACCCGTGGAACCAGATCGAGACGTTCAACTGCATGATGGGCTTCGGCCGGCCGGTCTACACCAACGAAATGCTGCTGCTTAAGACCATCATGCAGCAGAACCGCGACCTCAGCCTCGCCGTCATGGAGCGCGGCGTCTCCATCAGCGAGCCCCGCTTCCACGGCGACCAGACGTACCTGCACCTCGCCTGCCACTGGGGCGACCAGGAGGTTGTGCGCGCCCTGCTCGAGCGCGGCGCCGACGTCAACGTCTTTGACCGCGAGCTGCGCACCCCGCTCTCCGTCGCCGTCAGAGAGAACTACGTTCCCATCGCGGTCGCCCTCATGAAGGAGGTCGCCGACCCATTCCTCGTCCCGCCCGACGACCTCCTCCAGCGCCTCTGCGGCAGCGGCGAGAGCGACTACGATGAGGACGAGTGGCGCTTTGTCAAGCGCCGCTATCTTACGGCGTTTGACCTCGCCATCCGCGACGACCGCGTCGAGATCATCCAGGACATTGTCTCCCGCTTTGCACTCCCGGAAATCCCCCCGAGAACGAGGTGCAGCTACATCCACCGCGCGAGCCAGAACCCGAACTCGGCCATCCTGAAACTGCTGCTCGAGCGCGGCGCCGACCCCACGGGCGGGCGCGATTGCCCGAACCCGCCGACGGCCGCCCTGATCCGGCGCGTGTGGAACCGCGCCGATGCGCCCGAGGCCGCCGTCGCCCTGTTGCAAACGGCCAAGCTGCTGCTGGACAAGTGTGTTGGGGAGCAGGTGCCGTGGGTGCTGCTGAGGGAGATTGCGGCGGCGGGCAGGCCGAGGAAGAAGAAGAGCGCGGACAAGGATGGTGCTAGAAAGAATACCAAGGTGGAGGAAGAGGAAATCGACGACGACGACGAAGAAACGCGAGCGCAACGCTGCGCGCTACGGGATGTCATCCTCGCCGAGCTCGGCGTGGTGATTGTCAAGGAGAATGAAGGGGGCGATGCACCGCACATCGGCATCAAGTGTGGCGCGCCGCCGTAGGGGGCGGTCGTCGTCTGCCTTGGGGATGGGCGCGTGTTTCGGTTTCGGTTTTAGGGGGTGTGTCTTTTTTCTGCGTTTGTTTTCTGACCTCTCCCTCTCTTGATCTCGATGTCGATCGCTTAGCAAGCCTTCTGTTGTTGTTGTTGTTGTTGTTGTTGTTGTTGTTGTTGTTGTTGTTATTGTTGTTATTGTTGTTTTTTTCTTCCTCCGTCGCTACTACTACTACCCCCTCTCGTTTTTTGCGTTGTTGCATGGATCAGCGGGTCGGGTCGGGTTGGGATTTGTTTTTGTGGTTGTCGTTCCCTCGGTGTCTTTGTTTTTCTCTTAATTTCTGCCCGGGCTTGGTGTTTCAGCCCGGGTCAGTCCCGCGCGGTATACACTGGTCTGGACGGCACAGCACACAACGGCATGATTTGCTAGGGGTGGGTTAAGCACCCCACGGTTTGGTTGGTTTGGGTTTGGGTTTGGGTTTGTTTTCGTTGGGTTGGGTTGCGTTGGGTTGGGTATGGATGGATGGACGGATGGATGGATCGATGGAATGGGTTTGGGAAACAAGCCCACGTGGCCGGTTTATATCATGGTTGCGAGTTGAGGGATCGCGTGATGGGTTTGATGGATGGCGGGGGGTGTTGCAAATGGAAACAAACGGCGGTGCAAGGTGCAGGGAAACAATTATCATCATGACAGGGGGGCGATTGCTTTTTTGTATGTGTACACGGTATCTTGCTCCTGGCTTTTTTTTTTTGGCAGAATACTGGACTGGGAGGCGTTTTGGGACGAAATTGAATGAGGTTTGATGATGGTGCTTTTTGTGGAGTTGCTACTGCTTGTTTGTCTGGTGGTTTGCCAACTTGGGAGGCAATAAATAGGATTTGGAAAAGCGGAAGTAGGGGAGGGCAGACTGTGGCAGCGGTCAGTAATAAGGCAGTTCATGGTTTTGTCTGTAACATCCTGGGTGCATCCCTGGATATCCCGTTAGCGTTAGGGAGGCGAAAATCTTGGGATATAGTTGCTGGCTCAACACGTCCCGTTCGCTATCCCAGGTCCCATAACGACCTCAAACGGCGCTGCCCATTCTACTTTGTTCATACCCATTAACTCTCCACTCCTCGGGCCGTCGGGGCTCAAAACGCCCATCCGGCGCGCTGCCAAGGCAACTAACCTCCACTGTTGTCCTGCTGGACTTGGACCTGGCGTGAGATTTAAACTCTCGGGTCAGGCACACCCGGCTTGGCAACAACATCGAAGCCCTCGAGAGTGCCCACGTAAACGGCTACTTTAGTTAGCGTCCACCCCCAGCATGGGCTGATCCGGCTGTCACCATCCCGAGAAGCCCAGCCCTGCCACCCTGGCCTAGGACCGGCAGCCGTGGAACGCGCGGGTTCCGTCGCCCACGACATCGCGTCCAACTCCATGCCCACCACATAAGAGACCGTACCTTATCCATTCTGGTGGTGTTTTCAAGCAACCAGCATCTCGAATCAACATTCCGAGTGACAATTGCCGGGCCACCAAGGATAGCGAAACATGACATCCGCCCCCCCAAACGACAGCATGGCAACCCACCCCTACTACCCGCCCGACCTGGTCCTCCCCGGCTACGTGCCGAACGAGATCCCCGTCCCCATCCTCATCACCTCCTTTGCCGCTGCCGCGGGCGCGGTCTTTTGGGCCACCTCCGTTTTTGCGCGGACAGTCCGCCCCAACATCAGCAGAACGGACTTGTTCACGGCCATGTGGTTCATGCTCTGCGGGTGCATCCACCTGTTCTTCGAAGGTATGTCAGCCCGCTACCTACCCCTTGCCCCTGAACTCGCTGATATTCACGCACACCAGGCTACTTCGCGCGCCACAACGCCGCCATGCCCGCGCGCACCGACCTCTTTGGCCAGCTATGGAAGGAGTACGCAAAGTCGGACCGGCGATACCTCACGCGGGACTCGTTTACCGTATGCATGGAGACAGTCACGGCCGTCGCGTGGGGGCCGCTGTCCTTCCTGATCGGGTGGCTGGTGGTCAAGGACCACCCGCTGCGGCACCCGCTGCAGATTGCGGTGAGTTTGGGGCAGATGTATGGTGATGTGCTGTATTATGGGATCTTCTTTTTTGATGAGGCGGTGTATCGGGCGGTGTATTGTCGGCCGGAGGGATTTTATTTTTGGGCGTACTTTGTGATGATGAATGGGTTTTGGATTGTCATTCCAGGGGTGTTGATTTGGCTGAGCACGGTTGAGACGGTCAAGGCTTTTCGGTTGGTGCAGGAGGCGAGGAAACGGGGGACGACGAAGGCCATGTAGGTGGCGGGTTAAGCAATGGAATCAAGTCACCTCTCGCATCATGCCATTGTCCCTGGGCCAGTCCTATGGCTCTTGGAGGGGGTGGGCTGCTCCACTGGCTGTCTGCTGAGGCATTGAACGATGAACGACATCCAGAAACACTAACACATTCGCATTGTGTGAGGATGCTTGTGATTAGGCAATCAATGTAGCCTTTCATCAAACTGTTGGATTTGACTTGTCTTCCATTGGATCTCTACTCAACGACTCACAGCGTCCTTAGCATGATCGAGCAGTGCTGCCTCACCCTTCGCCCACCGTTTGATCACCTTGTACTTGGTGATTCGCCAGGGGTTTTGCCCTTGTCTCTCGAGTTCCATGTCCCTTTGAAGCTCGGCTTCGAGAAAACCCTATGAGAGAGGGACAAGTTAGTCTCTTTGATACATGTCTCTGGTCGCGACGCATCCGGCACTGATGATTCGGCCGCAAGACGGATAGAGAGCTACCACAAGCAATGACATACTCCATTCTGCATCAACGACTGCGCGCTACCATCTTCTGCGTTCTCGCCAACCATATTCCCAGCCACCTGAGCGTAGATGGTCACTTTCTCTGGCCGGGTCGCGTTGGCAGTGGGTTGTGGCAGGTTGGTGATAATTCCTCTATCAACACCAGCAGCCCCCGTCAGTTCTCTTCTTGTGCTTTTGGTGGAGGCCGGGGGGCTGACTCACGATGTGACGTGCTGGGTCGACGCGAAGTGGCCCAGGATACCGCCAACCTGGTTGACCCAGTCCTCGCGCGGGACTACGGTCGATGTGCCGCCGAGCAGGGAGGTGTAGTCGTTTTCAACCGAGGCGGCGTACACTTCGGACCTGAGGCCCTCAAGATTCTGTGTGTCGTAGTAGATGGGTTGGTGAGGGCGCGGAAAATGTCAGCGGGGACGTGGTTAACCTTGATAATAATTCAGAGGTGGGTGGGTGCATACCACTTTGACCACTGTATCGTGGATGTTGGCTCTGTCGAGGAGGTACTGAGCGATGTCGTACGAAGCCATTGGATGGATGTGGAAGTGCCGCGCGCTCCGAGTTGGCTCGGGTAATTCTGGCTTTGATCTCGAAAATACAACACTGCAAAAATGGGTTTGAGAGTTTGGTGCAGTAACTTCAACTTTTGGCTTGTGGTGTTGGTGGGGGTCTGCAGTCCTCATGCA
Organism: Staphylotrichum tortipilum; assembly: GCA_033296695.1. Taxonomy (NCBI): domain Eukaryota; kingdom Fungi; phylum Ascomycota; class Sordariomycetes; order Sordariales; family Chaetomiaceae; genus Staphylotrichum; species Staphylotrichum tortipilum. Next base: position 35,600 of record MU855468.1, on the reverse strand, counting down.
TGAGGCATATCGCGAAGTTTAATATACAATCCTCAACAGCGCCCAACATCATGAGCGGCCTGTCAATTCGCACACATTTCGTAAGCAAACAACGATTTATCAGTGAATTTCGCCTATCTCTGCATGGATAGCTTATGTCCATTCTTAAGGCCGTAAGTCAGGGCCAGAATCAGCCCACCACTTCGATGCCCAGACCCGAGCGCCGTGGTCAGCAGGCTTGGCCAGCCGGACTTACACGGGATTATCAGCCGCCGGAGTTTAGAGTGTGAAAAGTAGCAGGCTGGCCCAGCCCCGGGCTGGGCCAGCCTGGAAACGCGCCCCACAATTTTCCCCTTTTGGCGGGATTTTGACCCGCTGTTAGAGGCACTTTTTACACGCCCTCGCTGGACTGGCCACCCCCCCCCTTCGCGATGTATCGATGTGGAGTACGTCGCTAAGTTGCCTGCAATTGGTAAATAGTGGGCCAATTCTGCCAGTATTTCGGGCTGGGCCAGCCTGAGCTGGGCTGGGCTGGGCTGGTTCAAGAATGACCAGCCCGGGGCTGGTGCCAGCCCAGGGTGGGGCTTTTTTTTTTGAAGATGACGGTCAATGAGGCTGTTGGGTATCGAAACCACTGCTTGATGCAATGGCTGACTGATCTTCAAAGGCAGACGAGTCCCTGTTTTGATTCGCAGGTGGAAAGGGGGGGGTTTCGGTAATGTCGTCGTCTGCAGGCGGGGAAACAGGGGGCTCAGGCGCAAGCAGGTCATCGAATCCCATACCCTCGAGCGCCGGATCGATAAATGCGACATCAATGGTGCTCTCGATCGACTGCGTGTCTTCATTGTCCGCCATCGTACAGGAATTTGGCTGCGAAACCGGCCAACGAAGCAAGACTTGTTGATAAAGACCCTCTGACGATGTCATCGCAGCCTGCATCAAGAGCTCAAAGCAAAAATCAAGGCGGTGAGCCAAAAAGAAAGGCGGTGGGCTTGCTTGGCATGCAGGGTTCGGACGCGGTACATCTAGATTGACCCACACCCACAGATGTACAGGCTGGGCCAGCCCGGGGCTGGCCCAGCCTGCTACTTTTCACACTCTTAGGGGCGCTGGAAGCCCAGAATCGTGCTGTGGGTAAGCCGGCTGATTCGTCAGCTGGTCTCTCGCCCGCACGGAAACATCGTCGGTACGGGTAGTGTTGAGCTCTTCATGGCCTTGAGAGTCGAATATAAGTAACTAAAGCTTCTTCCAGCATACCAACAGCGTATATTATTTCTCACACCGCAACGCTTCACTCCCTCGGAAGATCTTCAAACACGCAAAGACCCCTGTGCAACCACCACTCCCATCCACAAAACCCCGGGCCACCATCTGCTGCCCACAGAACAGCCGCGAACATGTTCGCACCCACCGCCCAGCCCGCCATTCTCGTCCTCGGGGGCACAGGCAAAGTCGGTAGCCGCATTGTCCGCCAGCTTTTATCATCCCCCTCCCACTCAGACTACACCATCCTGGTCGCCTCTCGCAACGGGTCATCAGACAGCTCCAATCTTCAACAACAACACAACAACGGCGCCAGAGTCCAGCACGTCCCATTCGACTGGCACAACCCCGACACCTGGCGCAACCCCTTCTCGCTTTCCACCACCACTAGCACCACCACCCCAGCCGGAATCAGCGCAATCTACCTAATCGCGCCGCCCTCTCTCGACGCCGACGTCCTCATGACCAAGTTCATCGATTTTGCGCGGGAGAGGGGCGGGGTGCGCCGGTTCGTGCTGCAGAGCGCCTCGTCCATCGAGGCGGGCGGCCCGGCCATGGGCAAGGTGCACGCGTATCTGGAGGGGCTGGGGCGGGAGGGGGAGGTGGAGTGGGCGGTGCTTAAGCCGACTTGGTTTCAGCGTACGTTTCTTCTTCTTTTCCCTTTTTGGGGGGTTGCTGTTTTCTCCCTGCCTCGTTTTGTGTTATGTGTGTGAGAAAAGTGAAGCTTGGGTTGGATGATGTTGACATTTTCTTGTGTTCTAGAAAACTTTGTAGACCAACCGGTGCACCTGAAGGCTATCAAGGAAGAGAGCGCGATCTACTCGGCGACTGGGGAGGGCAAGATCCCGTGGGTGTCGGCAGATGACATTGCCGCTGTTGCGGTGCAGGCTCTGACGAACCCGAGCCCCCCGAATACAGACTACATGGTTTTGGGACCTGAGCTGCTTTCTTACGGCGAGGTAGGTGGTCAAGGCTGATTCCAATGACTTTGCCAACATGGACGGACTGAGATTGACATGGTTCTAGATTGCCGAGATCCTGACCGAGGTCCTTGGGAGAAGAATCGTGCACGTCGACCTGTCGGCGGCTGAACTGGAGAAGCGTCACCAGAGCTTTGGCATGCCCGAAGATTATGCAAAGATGATAAGCGCCATGGACCTGTCGATCCGGGCTGGTGCCGAGAACCGGACCAGCGATGTGGTTTTGCGTGTTACGGGGGAGAGGCCGAGGAAGTTTAGGGACTTGGCTGAATCTGTCAACGAGGTCTGGGAACCCAGCGGCAGGGTATGAGCATCAAACAGTGTGGTGGGCGGAAAGTAGCTGAAGGCTGTCTGAGAAGTAATTAAATACTACTTATCAGAACACAATGATGAAGCCGGCGTCGGTTCTGCGGCAGCATCGTTTGTGGACGCGCATTGTGACCAGCGTGTGTGTACATGAGACGAGGGTCCACAGGGCCGTGCGGTGAGAACCAGCCGACTCCCAATAGACTGACGGGTTCGGCCCCTCAGTTGCATCGAGAATCAAGCGATGCCACCACGTCCAAGAGAAAAGAAATAAAGCAGCTAGATCAGTGACGGGTTTCTGGGCGAGGAAAATAAAGGTGCAAAAAGTTGAACCAATGCTAAGATTGAACAAGATCGCCAACGGCGAGACTCGAACTCGCAACATTCAGATCTACTTTTTGTAGTAAAAGTCTGACGCGCTAACCAATTGCGCCACGCCGGCTTTTCAAGTGTTGATTGGTCTTGGCCGGATCGGGCAATTATTAGGTGGGCCGGTTGCTTTGTCCTGCGGATTTTGAGGGCGCAGCAGTAGCTTTGGGGTGTTGGTTGCCTGGGTTCTGGGGCATTTGGGTTGGCTGTGTCGTGCTGCTGTGACTTGTGGTTCTGTTGGTGTTGGTTGTGCGGTTCTGCATATTACCGGGCACCCGCCGCTGGCATCATGCCGCCAACTTCCAGGTCCTCACCGGACCCAGTCACAGTCACACTTTCACTTACACCGACGACCGCGATGCATCCCTACGAAACCGACCAAGCTCGCATCCCCTCGACAGATACATATGCGGACATCCCCGCTTATGGCCGCTACAAGCCACAGGACGATGACTTCCGCCCAGAGCCAAAACACTTCATGTCGACCTCGGCCGAGACGCTGAAGTACTGGCCATCTGTGCTCGATATGTGCGACGAATCCCACATTATCGTCGAGGGGTGAGAGGGCGGCCGGGACGTGTTTGCCCTTGGTAGTGTAATCACCAAGTCGAGCCACCGCGAGCCCGAGCGCGTAGGAAGGCGTGCTGCAAGGGATCATGGGGTAAGTGATGCCAACGAGGTGGTCGCGATAGACCTTGTGAGGGGCAGGCTCCCGGGGCCAGGATGCCAAGGATTTACTTCTCGGGAAAGATACGCTTATTCTCAAGGAGTCTCGTGCTTCTCAGCTGCGAATCAAGACTGATCGTTGGCAAAGCTCCGCGGCTGTGACGTGCAAGTCCCAGAGCGCATCCCCGGCATCGCCGTGCATGCGTAGCTCAGATGTCCGCGGCTGAGTGGTATGCGCACCTGAATTTGAAGAAGGAGGTGTTGGATGATGTGCTGGTTTGGAACAATCTCTATGATGCTGATCTCAGTTTGTAGGGTAGCTTGTCATCGGTAGGGTCGTGCTGTCGAGGTCTGAGTCCGAGTTCTGTACCGATCATGTCGGCTACTTGCCTTGGACTCCTCTCGTTTGGGAAGCCAGGCGCTTGAGCCTCAGTCGGAAACGCAAAGACGATTTCCCCTGGGTGCTCAATCAGAAAGTGGCTGTGTCAGCGTTGAACCGGCAGCCTGAGACTCACACTCGCACGCTGACCATGGCCTTGGAGATTTCCACCCTGTCTGTGGCCATGAGATTTCCATAATTCCCATGACACCCTGCTAATGGCCGTTGTAGTGTGGTCGTCAAGTCTGTGAAGAAGGACACGGCGGCATTGGGGGCAGTGTTGGGCCAGATCAAGGACGACACAACCCAGCTACGGAAAGATACGGAGCAGATTCTTAGCGAGATGCTCAGGCTCAAGTCGCGATTTGGACTACAACAGCTGAATGACTCGGCGAGCCAAAATCGGATCGACATCATTGACGATACTTGGACTCGTTGACGAACTCTGCCAAGACCGTCGTGGGCTCGTTCGACGGCGACGGCCACGGTTCCCTGCCTCGGACATCAGACGCCGAAGACTCATCCAACGATGAAGACAACAAATCACTACATACAGCAGATCTCACACGGGGAACGGGGCACGTGAGGACACCTTCACACCAGAGCTCGCCAACACCAACACCATCTCAAGAGGCTGAAGTGGAGCTCAACAGCACTACCCCCGACAGTCGTCCAAGCGATCCGAGCCGACTCCACGTGCCCGACGCCGTCAAGATGCCTTTCGACCAGAGCGTGGCCCGGAACTTTAGAGAAACTGTAAGAGCACCTTTTCCCTCTCATTCCGATGGGAGATCCCGTTATGATGCGGAGCTCTTGCTGCAAGTGCGGAAGGGCGCGGGCCCAACCATAGTGCAGGCATGCATGCCGTGGCGTGTTCGAACAACTGGGAACAAACAGCCTGAGTTGGGATCGAAGAAAATATATCATTGCCCCTATATGTATGGTTTCTGCTTGCTATGGCACCTGCTACGTCATTAGCTGTCTTGTACGGGACTCTTCGCAAAGGCCTCTCTGTTGGGAGTGTGAAATACGTGACCGATCAATCATGTTACCAGCTCGACATATCCTCTCCAAAGCCATACCACTCTTGTAAGTCCCATGGACCCAGATTTACTACACTTCTTGAGACTGACGACTCCTCTGGTTAGACTATGACATCCACCGTGCGCATATCTGAATCTGAATTCCTCCCTATTGGAGCCACCCTCTGGTCCCTTAGTTAACATCGAAGATATCAAGGCACTCGAGAGCGACTGGCTCACAGACAGGGTATATCTGCACCGTTTCTAGCGGTACAGAGGCTCCACGGCTAACAGTCATGTAGGTCATCGCCTTCTGGGAGGAGTATATCTGACCTCACCCGACAAGATCTTCTGTTGCAGGTGCCTGACATGTGCAGGTTTCTCGGGCGGGAGAGTTTGTCTCAGTACCCAAGGTCCCGGATCGTCCTTCTCCGCCCTGTCGTCTCCCATCTGCTGGTTCGGACCACCGACCTCGAAAAGGGTGCCTCCGCCTTGCCCGACTTCCGGAATGCCACCCATATCTTTCTCCCCATCAGCGACAGCAGCTACCATGGGAATGCCGACAGCGGCTACCACTGGTCTCTCATTATCGTGTCGATCGTGGACCGCCTCGCCCTCCACTACGGCTCGCTCGGCAGCTCCAACGGTCGGACAGCCAGGAGAGCCGTGGGCCAGCTGGGCTTGGTGCTCAACGTGACCTTCGACTTCCACCAGGTGGAGGACATGCCGCAGCAGGAGAACAGCAAGGACTGCGGCGTCTTTGTATGCATGCTAATGCACCACCTCATCTTCAAGCGGCTCCTGAAAACAGGCCCCACCGAGATAGTGTCCATGTCCATGTCCGGCAAAATGATTGACATCCGCGGCGGCCGCAAGGAGATGCTGCGTGTAGTCAAGGCGTTACGCAAGGAGGGCAAGCGGCGGAGGAGTGCAAACCCCTTTGCCGGCTTATCAAACGATCCGCCCTATATCGGTTAGGGCGGGCGAGGAAGAATCCAAGGTTGTCATTTATAAATAGCGGCTGCTTTTGTGGTCCGTCGGGGAAAGTAGTATGTTAAATTTGAAGGTTTTACGAGCAAGAGGTGCAAAATACATCACGTCCACTAGAGGTAGGCCGCCAGTTGGTTGTGTGGTCCTGGGTTGGGCCCCGAGGTTGTGCGCGTGACGCCTTGAGTTGGGTGTGGGTTGGCGGTTCATCAAACCTGGCATGCCACGAGGGCGGGTGGTTTTAACTTTCCCCCCGTCATCACCTCAGCCACTCATCCATTCATTGCCAGACGCTACCCTCCGGGAGCAAACCAAACAAAACATCGCAGACTGCAATCCTATAGTAATTACATACACTTCAAGACCAACACGACTCACCACCATGCCAGTCAACACAATCAGCGGCCCGTCCATCGGCATCCCCCAGCAACGACCCATCCCAGAGCGCCTCGCCCGCTGACTGTTCACCCTTCACACCCACCCAGCGCAGCAACAACAAGAATCCCTCCTTCTCAACGCCACCGCCCCCCACCCCGCCGGCGACCCTACAACCATATTCTGCATCTCCGACACGCACAACACCACCCCCTCCCCGCTCCTAGCAGGCGACATCCTCCTCCATGCCGGCGACCTAACGCAGTACGGCACCTTCCCCGAACTGCAGTCCCAACTCACCTGGCTCGCCGCCCAGCCGCACCCGCACAAGCTCGTCGTGGTGGGCAACCACGACCTGATTCTCGACGCGTCCTTTGCCGCGGTCCATCTCGACCGCGAGCTGGACTGCCGCCCCGGCCGGCGGAGGGCTGGCCTCGCCTGGGGAGGGGTGAGGTACCTGGAGCATGAGGCGGTCGAGGTCAGGGTGGGGAGGGGCGGGAGGGTGGTGAGGGTTTTTGGGAGTCCGTGGACGCCGATGTTTGGGAGTTGGGGGTTTAAGTATGGGGAGGGGGATGGGGAGGAGGTGTGGATGGGGAGGGTGCCCGACGGGACGGAGGTGTCGTTGGTACATGGGCCGCCGAAGGGGTACTTGGATGATGGAATAAAGGGGTGCGAGGCGTTGCTGGAGGAGGTGTGGAGGGTGAGGCCGAGGGTGGTGGTGTGCGGGCATATTCACCCGGGGAGGGGGTGGCAGTGGTTGAGGTTTGATCAGGCGCAGGAATGGTATGAGAGGGTGGTCCTGGGGAGGCAGCCTTGGGTTTCGATGGTGGCGTTGGCGTGGTGTGTTTTCTGGGGCTGGTTGTGAGGGTGTTTGGCCCCTGGGCTGGTGCTAACAGCCTTGGGAGGGAGGCGGTACCCTTCTCATCAACGCTTCTATGATGGGAGGAAGGGGGAATTCAGAGCGTCGAGATGCCTTCGTTGTGGTTTTATAAACCATTCCAGGTTAGGTAATTTTATCTTCAATGCTCCCTCCGCCATCCCCGCCTCAATGTCGATCTGACTGGCCGTCTTGAACACAGCCATAAAACTGCGGTCGAACCCGCAAACCATCTTTAGTGCTGGGAGTTCAGGACTGGGACCTGGAACCTAGCATTTCTCTGACAGCCGCCAGCAACAGGTATGGCCGCCCTCCCTGGCGGCCAGGGCCTAACGTTTGAACAGCCTCAGGGCTGGCGACTTAGAGATATCATTGGCTATGTAGGCTAACCGCCTTGTAAGTTGCCACGGGTCCCAACCTCCCCTATCTTATTTATTTCATCGGCCTTAGTCCAGGCGCCTGCGGTGAGCACAGTCAACCCTTGCTTTCTTTCACTCTTCCAAGACACTCGCGACCGCCTGAGATGAAATCTGCCTTCAGATGGCTCAAGCGGAAACCTTGGGCGTAGGTCTCGACTTCACCCCCTGCCAACCCCCCAGATAAGGACGAGGAGGACGATGACCGCCCGACTGATGAGCTTATCCATAACGAGGAGCTCTGGTTCCCTTCCTGGCCGCCGCCAAACCCAAGGGCTATCCTCGCCGAGCGAGAAGCATACCGGCACCGTTTACGCTACCGGCGATACCGCGCCCCTGAGGGCATCATTGAAGATTCGCCGCTCTACGGCCTGTCCCGGCTCTACGGCCTGTTCCGACTCTACGAGCAGATCATGGCTGACTATGTCATCAACATGCGCAACGAGCTGGAAGTATTCTGGTGCGTCTCAGACCCACAAGTTGAGGACTACAGGGTTCAACATACTGACACCTCTCAGGTGGACACGCTGGCCCGTCTGCAACATCCCTGATCCCGGCGAACAAGTCGACCCCGAGCGGTATACCGTGCTCGCCTGCATCCCCGCGCTAATTGCGGAAAGCTACAACAGCGCATCAACCTGGGGCTGCGCCGGGAGGAGCCGTCGGCGATCCTGTCGCTCGAAGAGCAGCTTTACTAGGCATCGACGCCCAAGAAGTACGAGGAGGTTCCCGCCTGGACCGAAAAGGTGGCGCCGCTCAAGGAGCTGCTGCACATCCCGCACAGCCAGCCGTGTACGGGGCAGTTGACGTCACTGGAGGACAAGGACGCGGATCCGCATTTCAGGAAGAAGAATATCTTGGCGATTCGGCCGAATATTCATTTCGTGTAGTCTGGTGGTCGGTTGGGTTGAGGGGGGTAAGTCTGGCCGGCATCATGTGGAAGAGGATGGACAGAACCGAGATGGGTAAGGGGGTGGTCTACCCCGTCCATATTGTGATGTAAACACAACACCCTGTTATTCAAGTCTTCACGTCAACTGCATTCAGTCTTCATTCATCAAATAACTATGGGTTCTCCGTTCCAGAATATGGTCCAGGCTCTGTCGTGACAAGAACCCGCCTCAGTACCTCGATGACGTCACTGGTTCGACGTCAGACTTACACGTCCACTTCCTCCTTTCTCACCACCCCCATCCCCTCCCTCAACTCCCAGGCTTCCACACAGAAGGAATTTTAATGTAAACACCAATATCTTGACCTTATCAAGTCTCGAAGCAGAGAGACCACCGCAACGCCAACCATGTCGTCCGAAGGCCCCACCGATAGCAACACCAACCCCCAGAACCGCAGCGGCGAAGGCCAACCCGGCCTCTGGGCCGCCCACGCCGAGTACATCAAGGGTGCCGCCGAGGTGCGTTACTCCCCCTTTCTTCCTCTCCTTCCTCCCTCGCAGATCCCTCGCATCACCCTCATCCCCCCCATCCCCCCCAATTCCCCCATCACCTGTTATCCCCCCACCCAACCCCCATCCACTCACCACTAACCCGGCGCCGGGGGTGCTGGACAGAGCTCAATTGGCACCATCACGGGCTCCCAAGCCTGGAGCGCGTCGGGCGATCACGACAAGACGCACGCGCGCGCGGCGCTGCAGGCGGCCGTCGAGCACCGCGACCCGGCCAAGATGGGCTACGGGCGCGCCGAGGAGATCGCGGGCAAGCTTACCGGGTGCGAGGGCATGAAGCACGAGGGGGCGGCGAGTCGGAATAAGAGGCAGGATTGATTCATGGGTTTGGTGTGGGGGTTGAGGGGTTGGGAGAGGGTGGGAAGCGGGGAGTGGTGATAGCGGTCACGGTGGATGGGGGTTGGTATGGAGGGAAGGGAACGAGAGTTGGGAGGTGGTAGGCAACTGTGGATGGGTGAGAGGGTTCGCTGTGAGATGTGTGAGGGGCAGTTGTAGTGGAGAGGCCGGATATGTGTCCACGGTACATATCTGCCATCTTTTCTGTCCATTTCGGGGGGTTAGGGGCAATAAAAGCGCTTCTAAGGTATAAAACGGGCGCGGGGTTGAGAGTGATGGTGCCACAGAAAGCAACTCGTTGTAAAGGCATCAGTAATCCTGCTCAATATAGACTTGCTTCGAATATTGTCATTTATAGCCCGGTTTGTAGCGGGGAAGTGAACTCTATCAGTTCAAACACGGCGAACTTCCTGTCAGACAAGGCGCGAAAGCTTTTAGGTCAACAGACTAACGAGGAGCGGGGATTCTGAGCAATACTGCCTCACTACTACTACGGACCCTAAACCTTAACCCGAGCCAGTTCAAAATGCACTTCACTCTCCGACTGATTCGCTGGTGATTTTCTCATGCAGACCTCGGAAGTAGAGACACCGATATAGCACCAAGGTTCGGTTCGTTCAGGCCCAGACCAACAGACGTCGTCATTTGTCATGTCGCCATCTGGGCCCTTCTCGCACAGATCCCATGATCGCACAGACTACGGGTGTACCCTTCCATGCAGCTCGAGTGCATGGAGCGGCAGCTGGCATGTGACGACACGACTTGAGGGGTGCCCGATTTGGCAGTACTTTCATGTAAAATGGCTGCTGGCTAGCATTTCGCAAACCACTTGCTGCCAAAGCCTCCAACTCATCCTCGGGATTCGAATCCTGAGAACAGTGACATCCTCGTTGAGCGGGTTGTCCTGGACACAGGGCTGTCTCGGTCAGGGTCAAGGCGGGTCAAGGGTCTGGTGACCCGACACCATGTTCGCAACCATTTCCTCTTGGGATCGTGGACCACTTGATGCATTCAAGGGTTGTTCGGCGACTGAAAATGTGAATAAAATGATAAAAACAACAAAAACAAACCAGAAACCCGATCAAGGACGCCTCGAACAGCGCCAGCAAGAGGCGGCGACTGGAACCATGTGATGGGCAAGGGTCGACCTCCGATCCACTCGCGCCACGATCTCATTCTCGATCTTGGCGCGGGGTTCCATGAGATCATGACATCGAGGGGGCGATAACTGCCCGCCAAAATTTGCCCCGCCAAAAAAAAATCTTATCGCGAACAACCGCAGGGGTCCAGCGGCCCCGGATTTTGACGGAGGTTAGGGCGCCTGGGGTCCAGTTTCAGTGCGGAATCAGATTGATGAGGCCGCAAGGCGAAGGTGAATGGAAAATGGATAGTTGGTTCCGTCGCAAAATGCGGTGAGGCCTGCCTGGTGCTCAAACAAAGCGGGTGGTGCAGAGATGCGAAGACCAGAGAGACGAGAACGGCACTTGCCAGGACGATTGGCCACGTCTACTTGCAGCACGTGGGGTCAGCCACAACCACGGCGAACGGCAACAGAGGCGGTCCCTCCAATGCTCCCGCTTCTCTCGCAAAGATGCCGTGTTGGGCTTTGGGTGCCCCACGACCACAGGGGCGAGTGAAACAGTAGACGATTGGCGAGCAACCCCCGGCGCCACCCCTTGGACGTCAATATGACAGATATGCTGGATCATGAACGAGGGTACGACAGGTCAGAATCGAATCTCGAATTCCGCTCCAGCCATCCTCTTGGTGGCGAAGCAAGGGGCATCTTGCGGCTCGGGCGGCCCAAGCATGCAGCACCAGATGCAAGTGTGGGAGGGAAGCTGGCTGTTGTCTCACCCTTGCACAGCCGCACTTCGGCAGTGGCGGCGGCAGGGCTTATCAAAGAAAGGGCTGGCCGTGTCCTCATTGCTGCTGAAATCGAGGGCGGTGAGACGGCGGAACTGTCTGCCCCAACGACCACAACGGCGAACAGATCGTGGGAACAACACCAAACACTGGCATCCTCCTTGCTGGATGAGTGCATGGGGATCAACATACCGAGGTAGGGCGTCCATCCTTGCAGGTTCATCAGTACCCTGGGGCTATCTTGCCCGCAGAATTCCGAACGGAGGGCGGATACTGTTTCCGAGCAGCCAGGGCGCCCTCTCCGTGTTCCTTGGTGGAGTGCTGGAGGGCTGGCTGAGGATTCCCCCCACCAGTGGCCCGCCAACGGCCAGCCCTGTTTTCCCGGAAGCCATCGTGATATCGATGCCCCCAAACCTCCCGCGGCCGGATCCATCTACTGATCCCAACGGAGTCCCGTCGCTTCGGCTTCTGCCATGGCGTCGACGGGCTGTTGGGCGTTGGGAACTGGGGAAGGCCAGGTTCCCCAGAGCAGGGTTTGGGCAAACCGAGTTTCATCCAAAGTGAGGCGCTCGCCTTCTCCGATTCGCCTTCTCGCAGCAATGCCCCCGCCCTGATTGGCGCACGCCCGACCGCTCCCGACTCAGATAGCCCTGCGCATCCCTGCCCCTCGCTGCCCATCCTTGCTTATCGCTTTTATCACCCACGCGCTATCCCTGATTCGGCCTGCCCGGAGGGCGGTGAGACTGAGCGCAATGCAAAAAAATTCAAGCAAAGGCGAAAAAAGTTTTCGGCGCCGCTCCCCACCAGCCCGCCCCCTCCTTCGATTTTGGGCCGAGTGGCTCCTGCAGGGTCCCCTGGCACCTTTTTTGGGCGGGCCTGAAGAAAAGGCTGTGCACAACGAGGGATTCTTTTTAAATATCCCACCCGACCCCTCCTCCCTCCACCAGAGCCCTCCCCCTCCTCGTTTCCTCAGGTCTCCCTCCCTCTTCTTTCTTTTTTGACTGTTTCGTTCCCTCGCGGACGCCTCTCCAATCAGTCTTTTTCCCATTCTTGAGACTTCTTGATAGAAGGGCCAAGATAGAGTAGACATTTCGACCCTCCATCGAAATTCTACGGGCTCGCCATCGCATCGCATCCCGCCCGCCACAGCAGGATAACCCGATAGACGCGCGGTTCGCATTTCCGGATAGACGGCAGGATTAGTTTCCTTCTCGGACTCGCGACCTCATAGACTTTCACCAGTCTCGATCTTCCGACCACCATCGTCATCCTCGATAGACAGACCGAAAATCCGCCATAATGCCTTCCGCCGCTTCCGCCGCCGAGAACGCCAAGAGCGTCAAGGTGCTCGACGAGCTCATGCAGAAGCTCACCATCTCCAAGGAGGCTGATGCCGTCAAGGAGTCTGCCGGCGCCATCGCCACCTTCATCAACGGCCGCATCGAGGACCTCGAGACCCCCACCAAGTAAGATAGCGCCCCGCTCTGCCCAACAAACCCCGCCCTACCCCTCCACACACATACCCTTGCCCCGCCAGCCAGCGCTTTGTCTGTCGCCTGTGCGCAGAAAAGGAGAAAAAAAAAGCGCCGATGGTCGCTTTGTGCGTGCTGCGCTGTCAAAGCTGGCCCACAATCACCGCCGTCTCTGCCAGTCAGAGCGGGCGGGTGCTCTTGGGCTGGGCCGCGATGCAGCGACATCGGTCGCTGGCGGGCGCAGACACCCTTTTTTCGCTAAGATTTTTTGGCGCATTTTCCACCCACCAAAAAATATTTGGAGAAATTGGGGACTGACATGTGATGCCAACCTCATAGGACCATCGAGGCTCTCAAGAAGCACCTCGCCAACAAGAAGGATGCCGGTGCCCGCGAGAAGGCCCTCCTGACCATCCAGGCTATCGCTCAGCACTCCGAGGTCTCCGCCTCGGTTGAGCCGTACCTGGTTGCGCTCCTCCCCAACGTCCTTGCCGGCGCTGGTGACAAGATCACCGCCGTCAAGAATGCCGCCATTGCGGCTGCCCTGGCCATCGCCGAGGCCCTCAATGCCAACGCCGTCAAGGCCACCCTCCCCGCCCTCATCGACTCGCTGAGGAACGCCCAGAAGTGGCCCGAGAAGATGACGGTGCTCGACTTCATCGACACCCTCATCCGCACCGCCCCCACCCAGACCTCGCTCCGCGTCCCCGAGCTGATCCCCGTCGTCTCGGAGGCCATGTGGGACACCAAGAAGGAGGTCAAGGACCGCGCCTACAAGACCATGGAGAAGGTCTGCCAGCTGATTGTCAACCGTGATATTGAGCGCTTCATCCCCGAGCTCATCAAGTGTATCGCCAAGCCCGAGAACGTCCCCGAGACCGTTCACCTGCTCGGTGCCACCACTTTCGTCACCGAGGTCCAGGAGCCCACTCTTGCCCTCATGGTTCCCCTGCTCGACCGTGGTCTCGGTGAGCGCGACACCGCCATCAAGCGCAAGTCGGCCGTCATTGTCGACAACATGTGCAAGCTCGTCGACGACCCGAATATCGTCGCTCCCTTCCTGCCCAAGATGATGCCCGGTCTCCAGAAGAACTACGACAACCTTGCCGATCCCGAGGCCCGCGAGAAGACCAAGCAGGCTCTCGACACCCTCATCCGCGTCGGCAACGTTGTCGATGGCAAGATCCCCGAGGTCCACAACCACGGCGACATTGCCACCGTCATGGGCCACGTCAAGGAGATCTTCACCGGCAAGCACGCCGCCGCTGTCACCAAGTTCGCTCCCGTCCTCGAGTACGCTGCCGCCATCGCTGGCCAGCTCGTTGACGAGAAGGCTACCGACGCCGCCTCGTGGGCCGAGAGCGTCAAGCCCTACATCACCGTCGTCGTTGGCGATGACGATGCTCAGGGGATTGTCGATGCGCTCCGCAAGCGCGCCACCCCCGGCCTCGTCGATGACGCCGAGGTCGAGGAGGACGAGGAGGAGGGCGAGGACCTGTGCAACTGCACCTTCTCGCTCGCCTACGGTGCCAAGATCCTGCTCAACCAGACCAGCCTCCGCCTCAAGCGCGGCCAGCGCTACGGTCTGTGCGGCCCCAACGGTTCCGGCAAGTCGACGCTCATGCGTGCCATCAACAACGAGCAGGTCGAGGGCTTCCCCAAGCAGAGCGAGGTCAAGACCGTCTTCGTCGAGCACGACCTGGACTCTGAGGATACCGAGATGACCACCATCGACTGGACCATGAAGAAGCTCGGCGAGGCTGGTGTCACCACCAGCCGCGAGGAGGTCATTGCCCGCCTGAACGAGTTCGGCTTCACCGACCAGATGACCAGCGGCGAGATCACCGCCCTGTCTGGTGGTTGGAAGATGAAGCTGGCCCTGTGCCGTGCCGTCTTCGAGGCTCCCGATATCCTTCTTCTCGACGAGCCCACCAACCATCTCGACGTGAAGAACGTCAAGTGGCTCGAGGATTACCTCATCAACTCGCCCTGCACGTCCATCATCGTCTCCCACGACAGCGGCTTCCTCGACAACGTCTGCCAGCACATTGTCCACTACGAGCGCTTCAAGCTCAAGCGCTACAAGGGCAACCTGAAGGAGTTCGTCCGCCGTCTCCCGTCGGCCAAGTCGTACTACGAGCTCGGCGCCTCCGAGATTGAGTTCTCGTTCCCGGAGCCCGGTTTCCTCGAGGGTGTCAAGACCAAGGCCAAGGCCATCCTGCGTGCCACCAAGATGAGCTTCCAGTACCCGGGTACCACCAAGCCCCAGATCACAGACATCAGCTTCCAGTGCTCGCTCGGCTCGCGTATTGCTGTTATCGGTCCCAACGGTGCCGGCAAGTCCACCCTCATCAACGTCCTCTGCGGTGAGCTCATTCCCACCGGCGGTGAGATCTACCAGCACGAGAACATCCGTATCGCCTACATCAAGCAGCACGCTTTCGCCCACATCGATAACCACCTCGACAAGACCCCGTCAGAGTACATCCAGTGGCGTTTCCAGACCGGCGAGGATCGGGAGACCATGGACCGTGCCAACAAGATCATTACCGAGGCTGATGAGGAGGCCATGAACAAGATCTTCAAGGTCGAGGGCTCGCAGCGCCGCATCATTGGCATCAACAGCCGCAGGAAGTTCAAGAACAGCTACGAGTATGAGTGCTCGTTCGCTCTCGGCGAGAACGTCGGCATGAAGAACGAGCGCTGGGTGCCCATGATGACCGCTGACAACGCTTGGCTGCCGCGCACCGAGCTGCTCGCTTCTCACCAGAAGATGGTTGCCGACGTGGATATGAAGGAGGCTCTTGCCTCCGGTCAGTTCCGTCCTCTGGTCCGCAAGGAGATCGAGTCGCACTGCGCCAACTTCGGCCTGGATGCCGAGCTGGTTTCCCATTCGCGCATGCGCGGTCTCTCTGGTGGCCAGCGTGTCAAGGTCGTCCTTGCCGCTTGCTCGTGGCAGCGCCCCCACTTGATCGTCCTTGACGAGCCCACCAACTACCTCGATCGCGACTCTCTTGGTGCCTTGTCCAAGGCTCTCAAGAATTTCGAGGGCGGTGTCATCATCATCACCCACAGTGCCGAGTTCACCAAGGACCTGACTGAGGAAGTCTGGGCCGTCATGGACGGCAAAATGACTCCCTCCGGCCACAACTGGGTCCAGGGCCAGGGCTCTGGTCCCCGCCTCAAGGGTGACGACGCCGAGGAGGAGGACAAGTTCGACGCCATGGGCAACAAGATTGAGTCGACCAAGAAGAAGGCCAAGCTCACCAGCTCCGAGGCGCGCAAGAAGAAGAAGGAGCGCATGGCCCGCCGCAAGCGCGGTGAGGAGGTACGTCGTCATCCCGTTTCTCTCGCCAGTAAAATGTCAGGTTTGCTAACTCTGTTGACAGGTCTTCAGCGACGAGGACGACTGAACGTCTCGCCCTCTGCTCTTTCTCATTGCTTCAGCGTCGCGATCGGGTATACAAAAGTTGCTTTCTTTCTTTCTGGGTTCGGGTTGCATGGTCTGGCCTTAATGGTATTATGTCTTTCATGTTTCGTCAGGATGATCGTAATGCCTCTGATGCCCCCCCCGTCATGTATCTATGGCTGGCTTTGGCGAGGACCTGTCCGCCCGGGACTGGAGACCCCGGGACGGTTGGTCTGGCTTCACCATTGGCCGGACAGGAGGGAAGATACCCACACGAATGGGCGGGAGTTCTCTCATGGATAGAGGACAATTTGAGATCATGATGATACAATTGTTCCACATGTGCCATGCCCTGTGGTGACTCGAATGTGTGCCTCGTTATGAAAGACCCCGTCTTGTGGTGCTTTTTATTACCAGTCGGAATGCCAGCCAGCCGAGAAGGGACTATGGACTAATGATCTTGTTGAGAGGAGAGGAGAGCAATAGGAAAGTAACAAAGTAAAAAAAAAACACACGGCTGTAATACCAACGCCACGAGTAGTAATCCATTTCCCAGCCCGTCCATCCATAACTACCAGCTCGCTTGCCTGCTTCAATGGGGGATATCATTCGTTGCCCAAACCTTGCATCATTCCAGTTTTCCTTTCCCTCTCTCTATCTCACCTCTCTCTCAGAGCCATCCCGTATTCTCGATCCGCGCACTCATCCACCCCACTCTGTTAACGCCAGCGCTGTAGTGAAGCCAGCAATGCCGTGCCATGTCATGCCTACCTCCTCCTCCTCCTCCTCCTCCTCCTCATGATGGCGATGATGCATCATCGTCTCTCTCCAGCAACCCAACTTCGCGAGTAAAGAAAACCCGGGAATAATATGAAAGAAGGAAAAAAAAACGAGGGATTGGCCGGCGCGGGGGCCTAGTTCCTGCCGTATGTTGTCGTGCCGCGTCGTGCCGGGGCTGCTGCCGCGCTGCAAGGGCTTGCGTTTTCTGTTTACTTGTCGTCGATGCCCCCGGCCTAGGGTCCAGCCTGGGGGGAAGCGTCGGCTTCGGGGGTTGAGATTTCGGGAGGGGCGCTGGAGGAGGATGCCACCGCGGCGGGGGTGAGGGCGGGGGAATCGTAGGCGGGGGTATTTG
>MU855468.1:1027-18294 GCA_033296695.1 Staphylotrichum tortipilum | reverse complement strand
AAGTAGCGGCTGAAGGGGGGGGGTTAGTTGAGTGGTTGGGTGGTGACAACCAAAGAAGGGGGAAGGGTGACATACGGGATGAACTCGTTGTATGCGTCGACGTCCTTCAACTCATATGTCACAATCACGACCTTGTCGAGGTCCTTTCCCGACGGGCCGTCCAAGAAGGCGCGGATGGCGCCCATGGCGGCGGGGGCGGCGTCCCGGCTTGGGTAGCCGTACACGCCGGTGCTGATGGCGCTGAAGGCGACGGTGCGGCATTCGTTCTCGACGGCGAGCTCGAGGCTGCGCCGGTAGCAGCCTGTGAGGAGGCGCTCGGAGCCGGCGTGGTCCGAGGGGTCGTAGATGGGGCCGACGGCGTGGATCACTTTGCGGCAGGGGAGCTTGTAGCCGTTGGTGATCTTGGCCTCGCCCGTCTCGCACCTGCCGACGCGCTTGCACTCCTCGAAGAGCTCGTTGCCAGCGCGGCGGTGGATGGCGCCATCGACGCCGCCACCGCCCATCAGGGAGCGGTTCGCGGCATTGACGATGGCGTCGAGCGCGAGGGTGGTGATGTCGCCACGGAAGAGCCCGACGCGGTCGTTGTAGGACTTGGACGGGGTCGGGATGGAAAGGGACCCGCTGCTGCCACCAGTCGTGGGCCCGAGAATGGGAGTACCGGGGGGTGTGGTAGAGAGCTTGCGTTGCTCATAGAGGAGCGTGAGGGAGGGTATGTCGGCTGCCGTGAGGTGGGGCGGCATTTTGGCGGCGGGCTGGTGGTGGTGGCCGAATGGAATGGGTCGATATGGCGCGGGATGACGGAAGGCTGGAGCGTGGAAGCGAGAGACAGAGACAGAGTACGACGAGAAGGAGAAGAAAGGAAAGAGAGAGAGTGGAGGGGGGACGGGCAGGCGAACGAGCGGGAGAACAGAAAAGGCGTGCTTCTCGGCCGATGACCGGATCGAGGGATGGCAGGTCGACTTTTCAGCTTTCCCATGAACTCGAATGGGCCAGATGCAGAGCAGGTTGCAGAGCGGGCTGCATGGGGCGAGAGACAAGGTGGTGTTGGTTTTACGAAGGCGGAGGGAGGGAGGCGGCAGCGCTAAGCAAGCACGAAGCTGCGGCTGCTGTTGCTGTTGCTGGTGCTGCTCTTCCACTTGCTGCTGCTGGGCAGCCTTGGATTTTAGCTTAGAGCTCCTGGCAGGGAAGAGCTCGAGAAAGGAAACCGAGGGCAGGGGCGGGGTTGGGGAGGAAAGATGGGAGGAAGTTGTTGGCGCCCTGGTTGCGCCATCATCTGTCGGGTCGGCTGGGTCCTCGACGACGCCTAAGTTCCGTTCTCCCGTGTGAAATGGCGCCCGCCGTTGCCTCGCTGGCTCGCTGGCACTCTCGCCCGCGCAAAGGGCAGACGGACAGGCATGTTATGCAGCACATGCAGGAGGGGGGCCGGACGAGGCATCCGGGGACCATCGTTCAACTCGAGCGGCGGGTCTGGACCTTTTCGTGCAGCACCAAGCAATGCGCCGGTGTCAACAACCCCGCCAACTGCCATTTGCCAGAGGGAGGGGGAGGAGGGTGATCTCCTTTGCCCCTCTGGATGGATGCGCTCTGCTCTGGCCCCTGTTCCCCCCCTTGTCCAGTCCCCCTCCAGGACCTGCCCCTCCCAATCCCCAGGCGGCCTATCTTATCGCTATCTGACACACCAGCGGCACGCACCCCTGTCGCGTGGCGCGGGCATGGGCCTGGCCCCTGCGCTGCCCCTCCAATACCTTAATTTTGCCAGGGCCCAACAGGAAGGAGACCACGATTGAGTCCGTCCAACAGCTTGATTGACTCACAGATCAAACTCTCTCTAAGAAAACAAGGACCCTGATACGGAATACCCACAGTCTCGCCCGCGTCTGCTTTGATATCGACGCGCTCGACCGAGTTTGCCCTCCGACCCACAAGGATAAAAAGACTCGACGACCACACAGCAAACACGCACTTCGGCTCAGGCTCTGCAACCACGAATCGTGCCCCGCACTCCCCCCTCCCTGCCCAACCCAGCGGCACCATCAACAACAACACCAACACCAACAACTCGAGATAGCCACCCCCAACCCAGCCATGGCCGACGCTGTCGCAGATGCCGCTGCCAATCTGCAGCTTGCCGACGCCCCGGCCGCCCCGGCCGCCGACAACGGCGCGAAGCTCCAGCTCGACGAGGAGACGGGCGAGTGGGTGTCCAAGGGCGAGCTGAAGAAACGCCTCGCGAAGCGCGCAAAGAAGGCAAAGACCAAGGACGCGAAGGGCGCCGCCGCCGCTCAGAAGCCGGCCCAGGAAAACGCCGCGCCCAAGAAGCCGAAAGAGAAGATCGAGGAGGCGCCGCTCGACCCGGACGCCATGTTCAAGCAGGGCTTCCTCAACGACGTCTACAATGAGCGCCCCTCCAAGGACGTCTTCACCCGGTTCCCCCCCGAGCCCAATGGCTTCCTCCACATCGGGCACGCAAAGGCCATTGCCGTCAACTTTGGCTTTGCGAGGCACCACGGCGGCAAGTGGTACGTGCCTGACCTATCCTCGGCAAGCCTGGAAGGAAAAAATGGCGTGGCTGACCTGGCTGCGCACCCAGCTACCTGAGATTCGACGACACGAACCCCGAAGCCGAAGAAGAGATCTACTTCATCGCCATCGAGGAGATGGTCCGCTGGCTCGGCTTCGAGCCCTACAAGATCACATACTCGAGCGACAACTTTGACCTGTTGTACGAGCTGGCCGAGAAGCTCATCATGCTCGACAAGGCATACGTCTGCCACTGCGGGGGTATGTCGGAGTATGGCTTGAGGAGACTGTCGAGTGGATACTGACCGAGACAGACGACGAACTGAAGCTTCAGCGCGGAGGCGAGAAGGGTACCACCCCCCGCTACCGCTGCAAGCATGCCGAGCAGATGCCAGAAGAAAACCTCCAGAAGTTCCGCGACATGCGCGACGGCAAGTACAAGCCGAGGGAAGCATTCTTGCGCATGAAGCAGGACGTAAGTTAGCCGACACCCGGTGTTGCTACTCTAAACTGACTAGTCCAGATCACCGACGGCAACCCCCAAATGTGGGACCTTGCGGCCTACCGCGTGCTGGATAAGCCCCATCACAGGACCGGCGACAAATGGAAGATCTACCCCACCTACGACTTTACTCGTGAGCACTTGTGCCCTTTCCTTCGGTATCCCCGGCCATTGCTGACCTCCCCAGACTCTCTTTGCGATAGCTTCGAGGGCATCACTCACTCGCTCTGCACCACCGAGTTCTTCCTCAGCCGGACCTCGTACGAGTGGCTCAACAAGCAGCTGGTCGAGTTCCAGCCCATGCAGCGCGAGTACGGCCGCCTGAGCATTCAGGGCTCCGTGCTCTCCAAGCGCAAGCTCAAGGAACTCGTCGACAAGAAGTACGTCCGCGGCTGGGACGACCCGCGCCTGCACACCCTCATCGCCGTCCGCCGGCGCGGCGTGCCTCCCGGCGCCATCCTCGAGTTCGTCAACGAGCTCGGCGTCACCACAACAAACAGCATCATCCAGTTCTCCCGCTTCGAGCAGACCATCCGCCGCTACCTCGAACGCACCGTCCCGCGGCTGATGCTCGTCCTCGACCCGGTGCCCGTTGTCATCGAGGACGCCGACGAGTTCGACGGGACCGAGCTGACCGCGCCCTTCTCGCCCAAGAACCCGGCCATGGGCGACCACAAGATCAAGTTCACCAGGACGGTCTACATCGACCGCTCCGACTTCCGCGAGGTCGACAGCAAGGACTACTTCCGCCTCGCGCCCGGCAAAACGGTCGGGCTCCTGCAGGCGCCCTTCCCCATCAAGGCCACCAGCTTCACCAAGGACGAGGCGACCGGGAAAGTGACCGAGGTGCGCGCCGTTTTCGACCGCGAGACGAAGAAGCCCAAGACGTTCATCCAGTGGGTGGCTGCGGGCGAGGGCGCCGGGTCCCGCAAGTGTGAGGTGCGCTTGTATAACACGCTGTTCAAGGCGGATAACCCGGCTGCCGCGGAGGGCGGGTACCTCAATGATATCAACCCGGAGAGCGAGATCATCTATCCGGATGCGGTGATTGAGAGTGGCTTTGACGAGGTCAGGCGGCGTGCGCCCTGGCCGGAGGCGGCCGGGGAGGATAAGCTGGGGAAGGGCGGGAAGGAGTCGGTCAGGTTTCAGGGGATGCGAGTGGCGTATTTTGTGAGTTTTCTTTCCCCGTCCTGTTTGCCCCTTGCAATGGCGGTTATGACGAAGGAAACAGTACTGACGGTGATGGACAGGCCCTCGACTCGGACAGCACGGACGACAAGATTGTGCTGAACCGCATAGTGTCGCTCAAGGAGGACAAGGAGAAGAGCTGAAGCGCGGACGGGTGATGCGGGCGGATACGGTACCCCTCCTGGGTTTCGGGGTGGTGCCTAGCCTTACCTGGCTAAGGGTCACAAGGAACGTCATGTCATTCATGTGTGTGGTCATAGAACTGGAATACACCGATCGGCGACTTGGGTTTCTGTCAGCTCGGGCGCTTGTGATATGTCGGCGTTTGGTGTGCACCCAAAGGCGGTTGGGGGTGTTGTCCAACCAACCAACCAACCGGTTTGGGAGGGGAACGCGGTATACAGCGGTGTCCTTCACCGTGTACACCTGAGCTTGTGCGTGGTGTCCATGTGGCTACGGAACCCTTTGCCGTGTATATCTTTGGCTTGTACGCTGTTTCCATGTGGCTGGGCTCAAGAGGTAAGGCGGTTGGGGGTACGAAAGGCAGCAGTGGTCAGTCAGCCAGCGGTTCAGTCCGGTTGTGATGCCGGGCTTTATCCTTCTAGGAGGGCGGGTTTGTGTAGTGGTTCTACGAACCTTGTTCGGCGGCGGTAAGAGTGCCCGTCACGGTGGATATGGGTGTTGTTGCACTGGGGCTGGCTGGCTGGCTAGCCGGTTTGTTGTCTGGATGGGGCGGTTGGTGATGGCATGGTGAGTGGCAGGAAGGTGCTTCTCCGTGTTAGCTGTGTCGTCAGTGTCGGTGAAGAGATGCTGTTGCTGTTGCTGCACCAGGAGGCAGTCCTCGGCCTGCAGTCAGAGGAGAGGAGAAGACAGGGGCGCCTGAAAGAGTGAGGGCAAGAGGCACGACCACGAATTCTCCGGACGGTAGCTCAAGGTGTTGCCCTGCGCTCGCGGTCTGCAGGATCGGTGATGCTCACCGCGCAGCGTGCCGGCGATCGATCCAGTCATGTGGTCACCGCCAGCTGCTGGTTCATGCTCCTTCTTGAGACTGTGGGAGTTGGACACGCTCCACGCGATGCGGTCCTCATGCGTCGTGCTGGGTCTGTGGTCCCCAAGGGGTGTGCTTTATTTTCTCGTGTTCTCCCCAACAGGGAGGAGGACGGTCAAGGTGCGGTCAGGGTGTGCTAGTCTGGACAGATCGCTCTGTACCCCGTTTCCATGCCAGAGAGTGGCAGTCATCCAACATAAAACCATCCAACCCCCCCGTCTCCTAACCTTCCTTGTTTCCTCCCTCGTCTAACCGCCATCACCAACCCTCTCATTCACACCCAAGCCGTGGCAAAGCTAACCCCACACATGCACTACACTCATTCCACAATGACAACCTACACAACCACCTTCTCCCACCGCTACCCCCTCTACCACGATTCACTCTACCGCTCGCCCTACCTCACCACCACCACCACCACCACCACAACAACAACAACAACAACAACAACAACAACAACAACAACAACAACAACAACAACCACCACCGACAGGACCTACTACCTCCCGCGCCTGCGTCCGCACCGGCGCACCTGTCTCGGGTGCGGGCGATACACGTGCCGCTGCCGGTATTACGACAGTTACTACGACGCGGCGTGGTGGGACTGGGACTGGGAGCGGGAGTGGGATGCGTATAAGAGGGGGAGGAGGGGGTGGGGGATTATTTGAGAAGGTCTGAGGGGGGGGGACGGGGTCGGGAGGGTTATAAAGAGGGGTGAGATAGGGGTTGAGAAAGGGGAGGGGGAGGGAAGAACTGGAGGGAAGAACGGGACGGAAGATGGGGAGAGGGGGAGAAGGGGAGGGAGGACGGTGGAAATAGCGCGGAGGGTATGGCTGGAACTGCCTGTTACAGGGGAGCGGATGCGGTGAAGATGAAATAGAGTGTAACGCAACGTGGGTCAGGTCAGCAGGGGGTCACTGGGTGTGTGAGATTGGTTTTGGAGGGAAAGAAAGGTTGGGGTGGATTTAGATGCTGGCGTTTAAGACCTGCAATGGACGATGTTGGCTTTCTGCCTTGTCATCAGTCACTTACCTTCCATCTCGTCACTGGTGGCCCTGCGACAGCAGAGTGAGGATAACGGCATTTTTTCCGTTTTAAAACACAAGAGCGAGTAACTTGAGGGGGACTGCAGGCGAGATTGGAGAAGAGGTGGCTGAGACGGGGGTTTGGCCCTGGCTTGAGAATGTTTGGGTGATAGGGGCAATACATATAAGATGTGATCCGGGCCGCATACGGGGTGCACAGACATGGGCCGTACGAGAGTATCTTTTCGTAGGGGGTGAGAGGAGTGAGGCGTCAGGGGGCATCACTTGGTCAGCGGGTAATGTTTAGAGACAGGAAGCATTGTTTATTGGTCATAGGTCATGTATTCGTTCACGTCGTCAGTAGAAATCCGACCAGCAGCTTCTCAGTGTATTCTAGTCCAACAGCATACCGGAAGAGAGGGGAGAAAACAAGACAGAAATCCCGCCAGGAAGCCACTCTTCCAAGGTTTGGTATCTATCCAACCCGTCACTCGCTCCACGACAAGACCCTCCACCGCCACCCGCGCAGGGCCTTGACATCATCGTCGGTCAGCTCCTCCCGGCCGTCCTCAACCTTGGCGACCAGGCGCTTCAGGCGGCGGCCGACGGTGCGGGCGACGCGCAGCGAGACCTCGTTCTGGAAGACGTAGAGGACGGCAAAGACGAGGAAGGCGAGGGTCCCGAGGCCCGGGCGGTGGGTGGAGGCGAGGATGCGGGCGACGAGGCCCTTGCTCTTTTTGAAGGCGTACTCGGTGCGGTTAGCCGAGGTGTCGTCGTCGTCGGAGCGGCGGCGGAAGAGTTTTTTGACGAGGGGGATGATGGATGCGCTGGTCGGGGTTAGTATGGCGGTGTGTCTGGTTTTGGGTGATGACACGCCATGACAGTCGCCTCTGTAACCACGCACACCACAGCTCACTCCCCGTCCTCATCACACACACACACACACCGGCTTCTCACTTCATCTTACAACAACATTCCACACCGGCATAACCGTCATAAAACGAAACCAGCAAAAAGATGAACTCACAAAACCCCCCCAACCAAAATCCTCCTCCACCTCTGCCCCTCGGCCTTGCCCACCACCTCCCCAACGCGCCCCCTCAGCCCCCTCAACCCGGCTACCACCAGACCCATCTGCGCGCTCACCCTCGCGGCAGCAGCAGCGGCCGCCTGCCCTCCATCCCCCTTCCCGACCCCGTTCACCATGGTCTGCTGGCGGCGGAGGGAAATCAGCTCCTTGATCGCCGCCTCGCTCTCCTTGCGGGCGCGGTTGAGGCTCAGCGAGGAGGTGGGGCTGCCGTTGGGGAGGAGGGCGGTGGTCGGGGGAGGGGGGTAGAACACCGCCTGCTGCTGCTGCTGCTGCTGCGGGGGAAGGGCGCTGAACTTGGGGTGGCCTGTGATGGGGCGCGGGGAGATGTGGGAGAGCGGGGGCTGGGCGGTGGAGGTTGACGAGGCGGTTTGTTGCTGGGGGATCTGGGCCGGTGCTCCTGGTGGTGGTGCCGCGTAGGTGGAGGGAGGTGGGGGATACTGCTGGGGTGGGGGATACGTAGTGCTGGCTTCGGGGCCGTCGGGGCGGGGGCGGTAGGGGAGGGACGGCCCTGGGGGTGAGGCCGGGCGCGGGTTGTAGCGCATGTCGGAGGAGGGAGGGATGGGGACGTTGTAAGATGCCGTGGAGGGGGCGGGTTGGTGTTGGGGGTCCATGATGAATGAATGCTCTGTAGTGGCGAGGGAACGGCAGAGAGGGGGGACTTGGCGGAGGCTGGGGACAATGCGAGTGAGTGGCTTGACGGGCGAGCAACGGAAAATAAAAACGGCGACGCTATGTGAATGCTTTCAAATCAACGGAATCAAGTTGCGCGACGTCTCGGTCGATTCATCAACAACGAGATATTTTGCGATGGTTGGGCAACAGACTGAGAGACGAGGTGGAGGGTTGAGGTCGCTGGTGCTGGGAGCAAGGGTCTGAGGGTCTGGGCGTTGTGGGGCACTGGCCACGAAGCTCGGGTGGGGCTGGTTCCAGGACCCGCATTTTGATGGCCCAGAGCTCGGTCATCTCTTGCAGGCTCAAGCCCAAACCAGGCTCAGTCGAGCTTCATCTTGAGCGACGCGTCACACCAGCTCGCGATCCAATTCATTCATCGGCTTGTTGGTGGCTCCCCGCAAAGCTTGCTGTACCTGCGTTCCTGCATCCTGAAACACGGATGATGCCGCGCACCATGCGAGGCTCACCCCGAGGCAGTCCCAGGCACGGGCAGCGAGGGTCCTGGACCAAAGAAGGCTTCACTGCTTCGCACAATTGAGCAAAAGCCTCCAGCCGCACACGAGCTAACAGGGAGCTGTGGAGCGCCACCAATCACGCCGAGGCCGCCAACTGGTCCTGAGTCACTGCTGCCTGGATGCTTGCGCAGAATGACTGATTTTACTGTAGCCTGGCCCCTGCTGGTGGCACCAACACTGCCTCACTCGTCGTCGTGATGGGAGAGGCAACCACACCATGTCCGCTCAGCCCGCGTAGCCCCTGACATCTCATCACGATTCATCGTGCGAGGGCGGCGGATTCATTGGTATAAGTATGCTGGCTCTTGTTGTCTTGTTCTCCCATTCCCCATCTGCTCTCCACCTCGCACACCTCAGAGGACGACAGAAGCCTTGGACCAAAAGTAGAGTACTGCTCATCCGTGTGCCCCGTGGTCACCATGGACGACGTCCACAAGCAAGAATTTCACGTCCGGAGCCTGCCCACCCGCTCCGTGACCCTCTTCCCAACCCGCGCTCAGGTCGTCCGCGAGATCAAGGATGTCACCCTCAAGGTAAGCATATCCCCCTCACTCGAACCCTCGACAGCCCCCGCTAATGCCCCCCAGCCCGGCGCCAACGAAATCATCGTCGTCGGCGTGACCCCCACCGCCGACGAGCACACCATCAAGGTCGAGGGCACCGGCTCGGCCATCATCACCGATATCACCGTCGAGCTGCTGCCCAACCGCGACATCTTTGAGGACATCTACCCCGAGTCTGACTCCGAGTCGGACCGGGACGAGTCCGAGTCCGAGTCCGACGACGAGGACAAGGTCAACGCCGCCCTCGAGGACGTCCGCGCCCAGCTCGTCACCCTCGGCGACGAGCAGAAGCGCGCCAAGGAGACTGTCGCCAGCGCCGAGAGCCGCCTCAAGATCCTCGACGCCTTCGGCAACGCCCTCGACCGCAAGCGCGGCGTCAACATCGAAGCCAACCTCGAGACCTACCGCGCCGAGCGCGAAAAGGTCTTCCGCGACCACATGGACGGCATCACCCGCGACCGCGCTATCGCCAAGGACATCACCAAGCTGCGCCGCGAGGAGACCCGCCTCCGCAAGCTGCAGACCAAAGAGGAGGAGCGCGCCGCCAAGGAGAAGGCAAAGGTGAAGCGCGCCAAGGACAAGCTGCGCGACAAGCAGCGCCGCCGCGACGAGGAGCGCAAGAAGGAGAAGGCCCGCATCCACAAGGAGCGCGAGCACTTCTGGCCCCGCTCCTGCTACACCGTCCGCATCAGCCTCGACGCCGCTGGCCCCATCCTCACCCCGACCTCGTCCCGCCGCAGCTCCATCGCCAGCGCCGCCGACGTCCACCTTGTTACCGAGAAGGGGGCCAGCCCCAAGGATGCCGACTCGGCCGCCGCCAGCACCACCTGCGACCTGACCCTCTCGTACGTCACCTCGTCGGCCTTCTGGTCCCCGAGCTACGACCTGGCCCTCTCATCCACCACCAACACGGCCACGCTCTGCTTCGACGCCCGCCTGACCAACATGACGTCCGAGACGTGGGCCAACAGCAAGGTCACCCTCAGCACCTCGCAGGCCAACTTCTCGGGCCTGCAGGACGACACCCCGACCCTCGTGCCCTGGCGCCTCAAGCTCGCCGGCCGCGGCGGCCCCGCCTGGGACGGCTTCGATATCGTCCACAGCCGCGAGGAGCGCGCCGAGAAGGAGATCTGGAACGCCGCCCAGAACGCCTTGGGCCAGCAGAAGGCCCGCGCCGGCCTGTTCGGCTCGAGTCAGGCCCCGCAGCAGCAGAAGAACTTTGCCTTTTCCAAATCGGCCGCGCCCAACAGCTTCCCCGCGCCGCAGGCCCCCATGCTGCAAGTCCAGGCCCAGCAGCAAGCCCAGAGCTTCGGCTCGGCCCCCGCCCCGCAAGCAGCAGCCTGGACCTCCAACGTCGTCGGCGGTGGCGGCGGCGTCGGCTTCGGTGCGGCCAACGCAGCCCCCGTCGTCGCCCTGGGCGCCGCCCGCGGTGGCCTCTTCGGCGCCGTCACCAACGCCGCCACCTCCTCCCTCTCCAAATCCAGCAAAGCCGCCGCCCGCACCGGCGACCTCCGCCGCAGCTCCGCCTCCCCCTCCAGCGGCAGCACCGACAACCTCTACGGCGGCGCCGCTTACGACGAGGCCGACGAGGCCGACGCGCGCACCATGCTCGACGCGGCGCCCGAGGTCACCTTCCAGGACTCCTCCTTCGAAGAGACCGGGCTGACGGCCACGTACGACCTCCCGCACCTCAAGACCCTCAAGCCCTCCTCCACCGCCTCCAAACAGCGCGTCGCCCGCGTCTCCTTCGCAAACATCACCTTTTCCCGCACCGTCGTCGCCAAGTACAAGCCGGCAGCCTACCTGCGCGCGCGCCTGCGCAACGCGAGCAAACTCACCCTGCTGCGCGGCCCGACGGGGCTGACACTCGACGGCACATTCCTCGGGCGGTCGACCCTCCCCCGCTGCAGCGCGGGGGACGTCTTCAGCATCCCCCTCGGCGTCGACCCGGCCATCCGCGTCGCATACCCCAAACCGGACGTGTCCCGGTCGACGACGGGCGTGTTCACCAAGGGCGAGAACTGCGTGTACACCCGCGCTGTGACGCTCGTCAACACGCGGGCCGGGGCGGGCAAGCCCGTGGCTGTGACGGTGCTAGACCAGGTGCCCGTGTCGGAGGATGAGAAGTTGCGGGTGGATCTGCTGCAGCCGAGTGGGATGCAGAGTGGCGCGAGGGCGGTCGCGGCGGGGGTTCCCGGTAGGGATGGGAAGGAGGAGGCGGATTGGGGGCGGGCCACGGCGAGTATGCGCAAGGCAGGCGAGGTGCAGTGGGAGGTTGTGCTGAATGCGGGGAGGAGTGCGAAGTTGGTGCTGCAGTATGAGGTGGCGTTTCCGACGGGGGAGAGGGTCGCGCAGGTTTATTAGGGAGGAGTCAACGGAGAGGGGATAGTGTAGGAATGGACTGGGAGTTTGTGAGCTGTTGGGTTGATGATGGGTCTGGAACAGGGGTGCAACAGAACTGCAACCACCAGGCTTCTTTCTTGAAATGAATCTCGAGTTGGATATCTCCTGTTGGTTTAGGAAATTGTCATGGGGGCTGATCTCGGCCAGTAGTTTAGATATCAAAGCTGTCTCTCATGCCTCCGATCGTCACTGCTTGTGACCACACTGCCATGTCTTGACCACTCTCCCTTCCCTTGAGCAATTGACTGAGCCGTCCGGTGATAGAAAAGTGAGGTTTGAGCATTAGTGAAGTAGGAACCTGTCCGTCTAATCTGTTGGGCAACGGAACCGAAAAAAATGAAAGAAGAGAAAGGAAAAAAACTCAGGCGCTCAGCAAATCCGCCTTCAAGCAACCCGGGCCTCTTCTCGGGTGTCTTAACCGTTCTTCCGACCCATCAGCCTGGCCATAGGCGGCCGCCGACGGGGAAAAGGCCGCGTCTCAAGGCAATTCCAAAGCAAAGTCTGCCAGCCGTGGAAGAGGTAGCAGGCTACATGCCCAGCCAGTCCAGCACCTCCTCGCGCTTCTTCTTCGAAAGGCCAAACTCCGCAGCACCCTTCCCACCCCCCATCCCCCCACCCCCCTCCCTCTCCCGATACCACTCCCGCTCCCACTGCTCCATAAACACCCTCACCCCCTCATCCTTCTCCATCCACTCCTCCAAATTCTCCCGAATCTCCCGAATCTCCCTCTTCCCCTCCTCGTCCATCTCCCACCCCCTACAAACCTCCTTCTCGCCGCCCTCCCCCATCTTCCCCTTCCCCTTCCTCTTGGCGCTCGTCGCAGCGCTCTCATCCCCTTTCTCTATAATCCACCCGTTGCTCAAAACCTTAAACCACCGTCCATCTACGCAATTCTTGAAAACAAGCCCCTCCCCCTTCTTCAGCTCCGCCCGCGTGATCAGATCCTCGTGGTGCCGCGCGATGGAGGTGATGACCCTGTACCCGAGCACGGGGACGTGCTTGAGCCCGTGCTCCTCCGCGAACGCCTCCACCTCGCGCGGATCCCACCTGCGCGCCGCGGCGGGCGCGCCGTTCTTCCCCGCCGAGAGGAGCAAAGAAATGGAGAAGACGAAGAGCTCGTGCTTGCCGGGGGGGTAGGTGTAGGGGTTTCCCTGGACTTTGTCGCCGACCAGCTCGGCTTGGATCGCGATGGGTTGGTTCAGGGCCGGGAGGAGCTTGTGCAGGTCGGCGGCGATGGTGGCCGTCCAGAAGGGCGTGTGGTTTGCTGCGGAGGAGGAGGAGGTGGGGGTTAGGAGGTGCGGCAGGAGGTCCTGCTTGCGCGAGCACACGCCGAGTCGGCCGGTCGGGTGGATGGCGTGCTTGAGGAAGCCGAAGCCTGGGTTGGGGGCCGTGCCGGGGGAGATGGGGGGGAGGTCAGGGAGGGTGGAGAAGATGGGGGAGGTGCGGGGGATGAAGTAGATTGTGATGGTTGAGCCGTCCATCTTGAGGGATTCTTGGAAGATGTGGCGGCTGTACTTGGGCTTGGTGAAGAGGTTCGGGCAGTTCTGGACGCGCTCCGTATCGGTTTTGGGGATGAATGAGGGGGTTCGGGTGTTGGCGGTTAGGATATCGGTGGCGACGGTGGGGTCGGTGAGCGGAGGCGGGTCAGGGAAGGCCTCCCACTTCTGGATGCCCAGCTCGGCGGAGAAGTCGATGTCGCGG
Organism: Staphylotrichum tortipilum; assembly: GCA_033296695.1. Lineage (NCBI taxonomy): Eukaryota > Fungi > Ascomycota > Sordariomycetes > Sordariales > Chaetomiaceae > Staphylotrichum > Staphylotrichum tortipilum. The sequence goes on along the minus strand of MU855468.1, from coordinate 5,067 downwards.
ATGATGGCGGCAATGGTTTCCTCTGGGCGGGCGCGGTGCTTCCAGTGCAGGTCGCAGGCGCGGTCGCTGATGGAGGGGAAGAGCGTGACGTGGCATATGTGGCCCTGGGAGATGATCTCGTTGCCCTGCCAGTCGGTCCAGGCGGAGGTGCCGACGCGGTAGCCCTCGTCGCCGTCGAAGATGGTGCGCGAGCCGGCCTCGGCAAAGTGCTCTGCGAAGGGTGAGCGGCAGGGCAGGAAGGCGTCGACCTCGAAGAAGAGGACGTAGTGGCCCTGGACGAAGTGTTTGGCCTTGGGGACGACGACCTTCCAGCCGTCGACGGTGGCGACGCTGTGGGTGCGGTTGATGGGCTTCACGGCTGTGACGAGGCGGACCGTGGCCAGCTTGCGGCTGTGGCTGGCGGGGGAGGTGCTCGGTTCTCCGTTGTAAGACTCTGCGACAGCCTTCTGCGCGAGTGTGGGAGTAGCCGGTTTGTTATTGACGGACCTGAATGCTGAGCTGGATGCCGAGTTGGACTGGGCAGAGATGGACTGGGCAGAGCTGGACTGAGCAGAGCTGGACTGAGCAGAGCTAGACCCGGCTTTGGTGGAAGACCCAGACTTGGTCGATCTCGGAGGAGTGGGAGGCAGCGTGGCGTTGGAGCTGAGGATGGCTGCCTCAAGCCATCCCCGTAGGTCGAAGCGGCTGGGCCGGGCGCGAGTCTCGTCGGGACTCATAGCGCTGCTGGTATGGTGTGTCGAGTAAGCTGGAGCAGTGAGGCGAAGGAAATTGGAGAAATCAGGTCAAACGCTGCTCGATGGAATGGAAAGCAGAGGGTTGGAGGTGAAGAGGTCGATGGCCAACGGGAAGCCGAAGTTGAAGGAGAAGTAAATGGAGGATGGTGGGCGAGAGAGGGAGAGGAAATGGGGGAGAATGGGCAAGAGATATTTATACCCCAGCCCTGGTGGAAAGCCATAAGCAGCCGGGGCAGGATGTGGCAGCGGTGTTTATTTAGGACGGGAGCACAATAGGCAAGAACAGAAACACACAATGCCAAGTTTTGCGAGAGACTCCGGGTTGCTACTCCCGCCAGGAACGCTGGGGCCAACCATTGTCTCGGTCCTGGAGCGCTCGGGTCGAGAGTCGAGCTGCTATAGACCGGGGCTGTTCTCCGGGTTGCCAGCAAGTAGCCAATCATCAAGCCTCCATCCCCCATACTCATCACTGCAACAATCAGGGACCTTCTGAGATGGTTCCCCCAGTGCCCTCAGACGATGTCGTTTAGTGGTGATGGCATTACCATCGAGTGTCCAACTCGGGGGTGGTGATGGTCCGGGACGAGTGGGTGGGCCTAAGAGGCCAAGACGGCGGTCTTGGAGGCACAATAGCTTAAATCACCAAAGAGCAGTCAAAACATCACGTTTTCCTCCTGGGAGGCCTCGGCGTGGGCGGCAATGGGCGGCCATGGGCAGGTCGATAAGGGAAACAAATGGGGATGAAGTTGATGAATATGGCGACGACGGACCATCCAGCGCCCAGCCTCCAGGCCCCACCGGCCCTGCTTACATAACAAGCCCAGCGATCACAACCCTGCCTACGCTAGCCCGTTTCGCGCGCCGGACCCACATTGAGGTGCGTCGCGTTTTCAAGCAGCGACTGCATTCGAGGGAGACTCTCTCCAGCACCAAAAGAGCTGCAGCCACCATCTCGACCTCCAAGTCGCGCCCCTCTCGTTTCCCATCAACCAACCCACAAAATCCACACAGCAACGGTCCAGGTTCCGTCCAGAATCTCCCGTTTTTCAATCGAGGCCAATCCGATTTTTTCGAACCCCCGTTCTGCTCCTCAATCGCACAATCCCACCTCGACGCTCAGCCTCCCTTCGACCTCCCTCCATCGCGAACAGCGTTCCAACCGGCGCACGCGAGCCCGCCCGACCGACATGAAATAGCGCGCCGGCGCACACGCGGCTCCCAATTCCACAATGGCGGTGCGGTCCGAGTCGCAGCAGGCGATCCTCTCGTCGTACGCGCCCCGCCTGCGCACCTACAACAACGCCCTCCTCCAGCCCGTCCTCCCCGGCGCCGCCCCCGCGAACCCGCTCGCCCGCGTCACCAAGCGCGGCACCACCATCATCAACTACGCCGAGGACGGCTACGACGACTACGATGACGACGACGACGACCGCCGCCGCCCCACCGGCCTGCGCAGCCTGCGCCGCGACGACAGCGCCGCCAAAGTCGACCCCAGCGAGAAGGTCGGCAAGGACACGGCCGAGCCCGTCGAGATGCAGGGCATCTACCGCGACTGGATGGGCAAGGTGCGCCCCAACCGCTCCGACGCCCAGAACCACATCCAGGCCTGCCTCCCGCTCACCCTGATCCCCATCCGCATCGACCTCGACATCCCCGCATTCACCCCGCAGCCCGCCCTGCCGACACATGGGCCCATGGACCCGAACCACCCCTTCTACAAGCCCCAGGAGGCCACCGTACCATACCGCCTGCGCGACACCTTCCTGTGGAACCTGCACGAGAGCCTGATCACCACCGACATGTTCGCGACCCAGCTGGTCCAGGACCTCGACCTCCCCAACCGCACCTCCGCCATCACCGAGATCAGCAAGCAAATACGCACCCAACTCGAAGAGTACGCCGGCGTCGCCCTCCACCCGCTCTTCCACTCGCACGCCACCCGCGCGAACCCCCCCGAGCCGCCCAAGGCCCCGGCCCGCCTCGACTCGGCCACCCCGGCGCCCAACGCCGCCTCCTTCAGCAGACCCGACACACCCTCCCTGAACCCTCCCTCGACGCCCGCAAAGAGCCCCACGGTAGTCCAGACAGCCGAGGGCGAGGTCACAGCGGCAGCAACCCCCCTGCCGCCCGCCGACACGACCGACGACTTCAGCCCGGACGACACGTACCGCTGCATCATCAACCTCAACATCAACCTCTCGTCGCAGGTCTACACGGACAAGTTCGAGTGGTCGCTGCTCCACCCGCCGGGCACCGCCGAGATCTTTGCCAAGCAGACGTGCGCCGACCTCGGCCTGCACGGCGAGTGGGTGCCCGCCATGACCCACGCCATCTACGAGGCCGTGCTCAAGCTCAAGAAGGAGGCCTGCGAGGCCGGCGGCTTAGTCGCGGGGTGGGGCGCGTCTGCCGCCGGGCCCCCGCTCGGAGCGGGCGGTGTTCCCGGTGCGGGCGGCAGCGGCGAGTTCCCCAACGACGCGGCGCTGACGGCCGGCGCCGGGTGGCGGTACGACCCGGAGCATCTCGCCGACGAGTGGGAGCCCAAGCTGGAGATTTTGTCCAAAGAGGAGATTGAGAAGCGCGAGGGCGACCGGGAGCGGCAGATCCGGCGGCTGCGGCGCGAGACGGCGCGCTTCAGCAGCAACACGGGCATGGCCGGGGGCGTCCCCATCGGGTTTGCCTTTTCCGGGCTGATCGAGCAGGAGGAGGAGCGCATGGGCAGGGGGGAGCGGAACAAGAAAAAGAAGCGCTTCAGGAGCCTGTCGCCGTCGGGGCGGTCGGGCACGCCCGGGGGGAGGGGGACACCCGCGGGCGGTGCGGCTGGTGGGGAGGGATATGGTGGGGGAGGGACTCTGTCCGAGATGGAGAGGATGAACTGGCGGTGCGCGCACTGCCGTGTGTGGGGGACCAGCGTGTGGGCTGTGAGGGACGGGCCGGATGGGTTGCGGGTGAGTTTTGCGTCCTTCTCCTTTTCCACCACTTCCTCTTCTATTTCACACAGAATCCTAACCGCACCCCGCCAGTCCCTCTGCAACAACTGCGGCTTCATCTTCGAGCGCGACCGCAAGCTGCCCCGCTGGACCCGCCACCTACACGCAAACGATGCCCGGCCCTTCTAGGTGGGTGGCTGGGGCGCCGCTGCCGGCATCCTCATCAGGTCTGACCTGCCAGCTGACCGCTTGTGTCCTGCAGCCGCCGCCGCCGCCGTCTGTACGCCCCGGAAATCCCGCCGGCGCATGTCAATCCGCCGTCGTGAGCTTTTCGGGATGACGTGAGGGGTGGTGGTTTGGTGATGGGCTGTTGCTTTTT